>JAGFMF010011769.1:7274944-7291769 GCA_019455555.1 Galemys pyrenaicus
CCCGCTCTCTGTGGTGAATCCTCTCACCGCCCCCCACACCTCTGGCCTGTACCCCAGTGCTTGTATGGATAAATAAATAAATCTTTAAAAAAAAAAAAAGAAAATAATGAACAAAAAAAAATCAAATCAAATCAAAATCAGCAGACAACCCTAAATCGGAGACATCTCAGAGGGGAGGGGCGGGGAGGAACAAAGGGGCAGGAAGAGCACAGGGGACTACGTGATGGTGTCTGGGTGGTTGGGGATGGGGATCTCACAGGGACGAGAGAGATACACTGTACGAAAATGGAAACGACTGTAAAATACATAGAAAGCTAAAAAAGAAATTCAAGTATTCCCTCCCCACCGCATCGGCTCTGCGTGTCCTGACCCCTGCCTGCTCCACAGCCTCCTCTCAGAAAGTTCTACCGGAACTTTTTGCTCCTGCTACAGGGAAGCGGCCTGCAACCCACCACCCTGCCCACTTACTCTCATTTCTGGGTTCAGAGGACTCGCTTAAAGGCAAGAGGGCCGAGTTCAAATCCAGTCTCCCCCGGTGTCAGGGGTTCGTTGGCCACGGGACCTGGAGGCAGGAGGTTCTCTCTGGGGCGTCTCTGAGTCTTATTCCCACGGACACGTGGAGCTCCTTGCATCCGGACACGCACCCCCGAACACTGGGCCAGCCACCCCCACTGCTTCCTCCCTGTGGGTCCAGAGTCAATCTGACCCTAGACGTAGAGGCTGCAGCCCAGCGCCTTGATGCTGGGGCCCGGCCTCTGGGTCCCTCAAGCCTGGATGCTTCTTAAAAGCCTTTGTGCTACTTCCACACTGAGCTACTGTGAATGTATCCTGATGTCAGCAGGTGCTCCTGCCCCCAAAAGCCAGGAGAGGGGCCCTAGAGGTCACCCCAGTTCTGTAACGGGTGGGAGTCTCTCACTGAGATCCTGTCTCTCGCAGTATTGCTCGGCAGGTGGGTGGCAGCGAGGGGCGCGAGGAAGGCAGGGACAAGTTTCCTTCTTGTTCCTTGACCTCTTACATTCAGGCCTTGGGGCGTCTTCCTGTCCCCCTCCTCCCCCTTCTCCAGGACAGCTCTGATTCCTCCAAGAGGTCTCTCCTGCTGTCTCTAGTCCACGGGTCGATACCCACTCTTCTCCTCCACCATCTTGGGAAGGTGCAGGAGCCACCACGAGAAAGATGTCTCCTTCAGGGAAACAATTGCAGAAATCTTGGGGCTCCAGGGAATTCACCTAATGCTTCTGGCCCAAGATCAATAGGTTAGGAGATTGCTCAGCCCTTAATTAAGCTAAATCGTCGAGACGGTGAGCAGCAGCAGCTATTAACTAAGGTTCGCTTCCCCAAGCCTGACATCAAGCCAGGGCGGTGCTTCTTCAACATTCCCTTGGAACTGAAATACCCATATACTTTCTGTTTTCCATTTCTTGTTTAACTTTTTGAGTCACCTGGTTCAGAAATTTAAAAATAAAAACAGCTTTATAGAGAAAAATCTCCCTCTAACTCCAGTTTCCCACTTTCTGACTTCTGACCACATCCTCCCCCCGCCCGCACTGTTACTGGATTCTTTTCTTTTTTTAAAGATTTATTTATTTATACGTACAAGAGCTGGGGTACAGGTCAGAGTCCAGAGCGGTGAGAGGATGCACCAGAAACAGAGCGGGGAGCAGAACAGGCAGACTGACTGAAACACACTGCTGAGGGGAGCAGCCAGCGAGGCAGGAGAGGTCTGCTGCGCCATGTGGGTCTCCTCCGTGGCCAGGGATCCAACTCATGCTGCAGTGGCTGAGGTTTGCTTCATAGTGCGTTGCTTAACCTGCAGCGCCACCAGGGAGGCCCTGTTACTGGTTTCTTAAGGAGCTTTCATTTGCCTGGACAACTACAAATACAAAAACAAACACAATGCCTCTGCATTGCTTTCTTCCTTTTTTAATATATATATAAGGTAGTATGTTCTACATTCTGTTATGTGCCTTGTTCTAATTACTGAATGATTTATCTGATCTTTCTCATCAGAATATAGAGATGACTGAGCACTTTCAAGGTGAGACTAGACAGCCTTCTCTGTTTTTAAGCTGGAGATGCTATAGCTTTCCCTCAATAGTTAGCCATTCATTCATTCATTCTTTCATTCAGCGTTCACCACTCTCTTATTCTGTGCTGGTCCCGGTATTGGGCAGGTATGGTGGTTGCAAAAAGGAACTAGCTCAGGACCTCCCTGGTGGCACAGCGGATTGAGCGCTGCACTATGAAGCATGCCCTGCACAGCAGTGCAAGTTCGATCCCCGGCCAGGGAGGGGACCCACAGGGTGCAGCAGACCTCTCCTGCCTCGCCCACTGCTCCCCTCAGCAGTGTTTCAGTCCATCTGCCTGTTCTGCTCCCTGCTCTGTCTCTGGTGAATCCTCTCACCGCTTGCATCTCTGGCCTGTACCCCAGTTCTTGTGTGCAGAAATAAACTTTTTTTTTTTTAAAGAACTAGTTCAGCCTCCCTGTGCCCCAGTGCTCAGAGGCTGGGGGATCAAGCCATGAGTGGGTGAGGGGCAGCCCTGGGTCTCTCTAACTATGTATGGCTTGCCTTCTGTGTACTGCTCATCTGCCCTGGGCTTCCTTTTCTTGGCCTCTACTGCGCATGACCACATGCTGGTTGGTTTGCCCATCTGATGTCCGGGAGCATGAATATCCCCCATCCTGGGTCAGTGACTTTCCAACTAGGTTAGAAGTCTTCTAAGAACTTCCAGCAGGAATGGACGCCTAAGCTTTATAAAAGTAAACTCAGGGCCCTCCCTGGTAGCGCAGTGGGTTGAGCAACACAGTATGAAGCAAACCGCAGCCACTGCAGTATGAGTTCCATCCCTGCCGCCAGCCAGGGTGGGACCCACATGGTGCAGCAGACCTCTCCTGCCTCGCTGGCTGCTCCCCTCAGCAGTGTGTTTCAGTCAGTCTGCCTGTTCTGCTCCCCTCTGTCTCTGGTGAGTCCTCTCACCCCCACACCTCTGGTCTGTACCTGGGTGCTTGTATGCATAAATAAATAAAATCTTTTAAAAAAATAAAAGTAAACTCATCATCAGCATTTACATGGCTCTTCTGGGAACAAACAAAAATTCCCATTATGGTCTTAATGCAAAGCACCGAAAATGATGCCCAGCTGAGTTTGTCGCCTGTGAGGGCTCTAGGAGGCGGCATGAGAAGGTTCAGAATGTGCCTGCAATTCTGTGAATGTACAAGTGATGTTTGCTCCTTGCGCAGGGTGCTCATGGTGTCGTATGGTCTGCTTTATGTATCCAGTGTATGCACTATTTTATTTTTTTTAGATTTTATTTACTTACGCATACAAGAGCTGCGGTACAGGCCGGAGGCATGGGGGGTGAGAGGAGTCGCCAGAGACAGAGCAGGGAGCAGAACAGGCAGATGGACTGAAACACACTGCTGAGGGGAGCAGCGGGCGAGGCAGGAGAGGTCTGCTGCGCTATGTGGGTCAACTCCCTGGCTGGGAATCAAACTCATGTATAGTGGCTGCAGAAGCCCCATAGTGCAGCGTTCAACCCCTTGCACCACCAGGGAGGCCCTATGCACTATTTTAACACAATTATAGAACAAGAATATAACAGCCCCTACACCCTAGAGCCATGTGGCTACCAGTTATTACATGCTTCACGTCACTGTTGTATGCAGCAAACTTGTGAGGGGGGTATGACATCATCACCACTTTGTAGATGAGGAAATAGAAGCACAGAGAAGTCCCACAGTCCTCCTGCTCCTTATCTGTGGCTTTCTTCCCAGAGTTTGTATTATACATGGTTCACTGGGTCAAACATATAGACAGATGGTAAGATATCGAGAAAGAGAGCAAGAGAGAGAGCAGGCAACTTCATGTCATTTTATTTGAGCATGTTGTTATAATTGTTGTACTTTGTTAACTTTATTGTCATTATTATGCCTGGTTTTATATAACAATCTTGATCACAGCTATGAATGTATAGGAAAAAGCATATTGCTTGTGAGTTTCAGCACTGGGACAGTTCCAGGCAGCCAGGGGTTCTTGGGCTACCATAATTTTCAATGGCCAAATTGGTAAGTAAGACACATATATGAGCCCACCTGATTCCAAAGCCTGTAACCCCAGCCCCTGAAGGCCCAATTCACCTCTCTGCATTTCAACTTTCCTTATCTATAAAGTGTGGATAAAAATGACACCAAGAGGGCCTCCCTGGTGGTGCAAGGGGTTGAGCACCTGCAGCCACTACAGTGTGAGTTCGATCCCTGACCAGACAGCTGACCCACACGGCGCAGCAGACCTCTCCTGCCTTGCCCACTGCTCCCCTCAGCAGTGTATTTCAGTCTATTAACCTGTTCTGCTCCCCACTCTGTCTCTGGTGACTCCTCTCACCGCCCACACCTCTGAACAGTAACCCAGTTCTTGTGTGCATAAGTAAATAAATCTTTTTAAAAAATGACACCAAGAACTGACTTCAGGACTTGAAGAGATAATGTTGTCAGTTATGTCAGACACTTGCTAATCCACTGCCACTAATACTGCGGAAGGTGTATATGAACAACACTACTGGACCCAGGCTGTTCAGAAAGGGCCATTTCTGAACAGGACCTGACAAGACTACACCTGCAGCCCTGGGCCTGGGAAGGGGAGGGGTGAGGTGCCAGGAGGAGCTCGTTGCTTTGATCAGCTCACTGCAGCTCAGAACCCACCCCCTGCCCCTGGAGCTTACCCTCGGCTGAGCTGCCAGGATCCCTCTGGGCAGGGGAGTCTGTTCTGGTCCCGTTTCTATTACACACTTGGCTGAGCAGAGGGGCGGGGAGCCAGTGGCTGGCCAGGCAGTAATTAATTGCCTATTTGGACTCCTGCTGTCGCCTGGATGGGGGTGCAGGACAGGTCTCTGGACCCCGCTGATGGCAACTGGGAGGGGAGTGCCATCAGCTTGCCCTGTCCCCTCTGAATCCAGGCCCAGGCCGGCTGGGGTGGGTCGTGGCTAAGCAGAGGCCCCTTCTGTCCACTCCGGGAGGAGGACCTCAGGGTTCTGCCTGTGGTAGCAGTGGCCGCCTTGAGTGCTGTCTTGGGCTTTCTTTCTTTCTTTTTTTTTTTTTAAGATTTATTTATTATGCACACAAGCACTGGGGTACTGGCCAGGTGCGGGGCGGTGAGAGCATTCCCCAGAGATAGAGCAGGCAACAGGACAGGCGGATCGACTGAAACACACTGCCGAGGGGAGCAGCAGGCGCAGCAGGAGAGGTCTGCTGTGGCTACGCCATGTGGGTCCCCTCCCTGGCTGGCAGCAGGGATCGAACTCTCACTGCAGTTGCTGCGGTTTGCTTCATAGTGCGGTGCTCAACCCACTGTGCCACCAGGGAGGGTCTGTCTTGGGCTCTCTTAGAGGGACTCCAGGAGTCTTTGCTTTGGCCCCTGAGAGGCAGCGCTAGCAAAGGAGAAAGATCCTGGGGGCTCCAAGTCTAGCTTTTCTCCTAGGTTTCTACCAACTTGCTGGTGGCTTTGGGCAAGGCTTGGCTTCTGCCATCTCTGAGCAACCAGTTCCCTTCTCTAGAAAACCAGGGGCGGCCCCCTCTGTCTATGGACTTGAACCAGGTGTGCCTCCAGAATCTGTCCCCTCGGAGAATCTGCAGCAGTCGCCTCTGTCCACATGGGTGAGGCTCTCGCCGGGGACTCCAGAGATAGAGACACGACCTGGCCCTCTAGGTCTCTCTTACTTCACACTGAAGCCGCCCTGAGTGATGTCATTGTCCATCATTGTCCATTACAGGCTGCAGGAATGAACGGGGGGTGGGGGGTAAATTCCAAACCACAACACAAATAAACTCATTATCCTCACCACCGCTGTCATCATGACTCTCATGATGACACCAGGAGGGCGTGACCCAGCTCAGGAATGAGGGGGTGCCTCCTGGGAGAAGCGCTGATGCTGCGCAGTGGACATGGAGACCGGGGCATAACGCCCTCTCTGTGGCTCCGAGCACAGTTCCCCTCCAGAAGGCCTTGGCTGGCCTCTGTGCAAAGCCCCTGTGCACTTTGTGGGGCGCTTTGCATGACGTGGGGCGTCCCTGGGGCATCCCTGGCATCACCTGCCCAATCCTCACCAGCCCCCCAGACTGGGCCTTGCCAAGGCCGTGGCTCTACCCCACCCGCCTGCCCCTTCCTCGTCATTCCAGGCGGCACAGAGGCCTGCACGTTCCCTCCGGCCTTCGCTCACGTTCCCCTCAGAGCAAGGCTGTGGGCTCAGGTGGCTGGGTGTGGGGGGGGTGTCCCAGGAAGCACGGGGAGGGAATGCTTATTTTTAAATTTAGCTCAGCTAAAATCCCCCAGGATCTTTCTCCTTTGCTAGCGCTGCCTCAGGAGCTGAAGCAAAGCCTTCCTGAGTCCCTCTAAGAAAGCCCAAGACAGCACTCAAGGCGGCCACTGCTACCACAGGCAGAACCCTGAGGTCCTCCTCCCGGAGTGGACAGAAGGGGCCTCTGCTTAGCCACGACCCACCCCAGCCGGCCTGGGCCTGGATTCAGAGGGGACAGGGCAAGCTGATGGCACTCCCCTCCCAGTTGCCATCAGCGGGGTCCAGAGACCTGTCCTGCACCCCCATCCAGGCGACAGCAGGAGTCCAAATAGGGGAGAGAGCCAATGAAGAAAGGAGTGCTAACGAGTGAGTCGAGTGAGTCGCCAGTACACGCACTTGAGACCCAGTGCCCTCGGGCCCCTCTGAGGAACTGTGTGCTCGGAATCTTCCCACTGATGGACGATGGACGGGAAGTTCAAGTGCTGATCCACTTTCTCCCACCCTCCCGGGCTGAGGGTTACCCAGCCCCTCACCCCCTTGGGACGCTGGCCTCACACACACACACACACACTGCCTGCGAGTGGCCTGGGCACATGCCTGGCGCCCTCAGTCTGAGAGGGAGAATGAAGCCCATACCCTAACCTGAAGCCGCCACAGGCCTGGAGCTGGCCGCCAAGGTGGGTGGAGCCAGAGGTGATGGGGGAGAGTGAGCTGGCACTAACGGTGTCTCCGTGAGCGTCTTTGCCGCGAGACACGGCTACAGCAGCCGTTCGCCTGATGCGGCCAACCTTCACGGGTGGCCCTAGAAATGAGGCCTAGATCCTGTTCTGGTGAAGGCCCCAGGCCCACAGCTCAGACCGAACCCCCGCCGCAGTCCAGCCTGGAGGTGGCAGCTGGACGGTGCCGAGCGCCCTGAGGAACACCCAGCGCTGAAATGACTCGGCCCAGACTCCGCTCGCAGGGCTGACCTCCGGGCAGCTGGACCCCCTCGGAGGGCACACACAGCACGTTCCTGCAGGAGATGCCAAGGCAGATGGCCGGGCCGCCCAAGGGAGAGGCCGGGTTTACCAAGGAGCAGCAGCAGCTGACAGCCTGGACGTGGCTTCCAAACTCGGGTGGAGGAATTCCAGCCGGTCACAGGGCCGCCTCCCCCGGCCAAGCACGAAGAGGGGAGCCCTAGAAGGTGCCTCTGAGGGGGAGTGCTGGCTGTCAAGCTTGGGGTCCACGGCCTGTGGCCTCAAGGACATTTTGGAAGCGGAGACATCTAAAGGTCAGTCAAACTGATCATGCACCTCGAGGCCCAGAGAGGACGCAGGTGCAGAGCGAGCACCCAGGGCACGGGCAGCAGCTGTAGCCCTTGCGCCCCCGAAGTGAGGGGGCGATGAGACACCGAGGACGCCCCTCTCCTGGCTGTTCCTCAGATGCCCAGCTGCGTCCAGGGCCCCTATTCCCAAGTGGAGCTTGAAGGCGCCTCCTCTCCTGCTGTGTGTTGGGGTGCTGCAACAATCAACCCTGACACGGGCGTGCGGTAGTTTAGGTGCAGGGGGCCCCAGAAAGCACCAGAGCAAGAGCAAGTTGGAGAGCCGCAAAAAACAAAAATGGTGGGGTGAGCGTGGTCACTGAGCACCCAGCACTCAGGTCACAGGTCTCTGGGGACACAGCAGGACGCATCTCCAGCTGTACCCAGCCAGGAACCCAGCATCCCTCACCCTCACCCCACCCCCTGGGCGAGGACTGCTGGGGGGGGGGGAGATGGGCGGTAACTTCCAGGCACTTCTTTCAGCCTCATGTGGTGTCTACTTGGGGGTGCCCTGGAGAGAGCACCCCAAGACAGGAGTGCTGGGGCGACGCGGGAGGGCACTGAGGACGCCCGCCACCTCACCTTTCTCCATCTTCCTTTTCCATCTCCCCCTCTTCTTTCCTCCTCGTCACCCCCAGATTCTCACTGGATCTCTGTCCTGAGCATCTTCCCTGGGATTCCTAGAACCCATTTCTCAAAATGTGGTCTCCTGGTTCCTCCACATCCTCATTAAATGCAGTGCCAGGCCCTGCACTAGGCTCACCTGCATTTGGACAAACAGCCCCAGTGATTCTGATGCCACGTCATGGTGGCAGCAGGGATTTGTGCCAGCTCTGGACTCTCTGGGCCCCGTCCTTGTGCCCACCTGCCCGCCTGCCTCCATGGGCACGGCAGCCACCATCTAGGTGAGGAGAAGCGTTCTCATGTGCCACCTACCGCCCCTTCACTTCTGTCACGTCTGCCGAATGGTCCACCGGGAAGGGACCTTCTGCTCACAGCAGCCGTCACAACAGGGTGTCACGGACCAAGGTGCCCGGTGGCCCTCGACTGCAGAGCATGTCCCACGAGTCCCCGAGTGACAGACACACATCGTTCAAGGACCTTTGTGGGGCCAGATGGCCTTCTACAGCCGCGCGTGCTCTCAGCGACAGTTTCACTGTGCACGCACAGAGGGGACCACACGCTCGCAGCGAAGCACCATCACAAAGCGCGTGATTGCCACAGACAGAAACTCCTTAGAGTCTTACGGTGACGTGGCTACACACCACACAACAGCACCGAGCAGCGAGAGGGTGTCTCATGAGCACACACGCGCGCGTGAGCACACACGCACACACAGTCACTCAGTCCACAGCACCACATGGGAATCACAGAGCAGAGCCCCAGAGTCACCCACGGTGCTTGCACGTCTTGCACAGGACATAACCTACCCCCTCCTGCAACCGCCCCCCGCTCACCAGCTCAGCCTGGACACGGCCCGGCAGCAACACCCCAGCTCCCCCGATCCAGCCAGTGAGCCAGCAGGCCAAGCATGGGTGCGGCGGAGTCTGCTCGGGAGGGGAAAGGTTGACTTTGTTTGAACAGATGTCTGCACAGGGCTGGGGCATGTTTCGCTGCTTTGATGAACTAATGGATTCCAGGAACTCAGGAGCAGGGGGATTCATTAGCGGCCCCAAGAGCAATCCCCTTCACACTCCTCCACCCTTGCTGGCTTCTCACTCCTTGCCGCAGCAGCCAGCCTCCACCCCCAGTGACTGCCCTATTTGAACAAGAAGGGCAGAAGCCGAGCAAACATTTGTGTCTTCAGGCCTTACTTGGTCTCACCGGGAAGGGGGTTTCCTTCTGAGATCCAGATTCAATCTTTGCCAGGCAGATTCTGCGGGGCGTGCCCTGGGGGGGAGGCTGCGCTCAGGCTGGGGTTTGCCCTGTGCTGGACCTCCTGTGCTGGTCCTTCTGCCTCTGTCCCCACAGTCCCCACACTGCCCATCGTTTCTTTCGCAGCCAGCAGCCCGTGGCCCTCACCTGCTGCCCCACCCTCCTGATCACTCCCACCACCCCCAATCTGGCTGCCACACACCGCTCTCCCCAACCACTTCACCCAGGTCTCAAACGTCATCTTCATCCCAATTGCTCGTGGGACTTTCAGCCAAATTCTCTCCTCCCACATCTATTTTCAGCATGTGCGCCCCTCTGATTTATTTTCTTTAGTTTGCCCATCCTCACCTTCTCAGGCTCTTCCTTTGCCCTTGCATGCTGTGCTCTCCAGCTCTCAGCCCCTGCTGCCCTCTAAATGCCCCGGGAGGACTTGGCTTTCCACACCCCATGCCATCTGCTACCCCTTTTCCTTGTGGTCAGGTTTGGTGGCTAAGCGCATATACACCCCAATACAAACCCCGAGTCTTGCTACCTATGTGGCTTTGGAGAGGTGACTTTGCTTTTGTATGCCTCAGTTTTCTCATCTGTTAAATGGGGACAGTGATGGCTTCTACCTCATGGTGGAATCTGATGATGAAATGAATTAATACAGGTAAAGTACTCAGACAATCCCGGCCCATGGTTGACGCTGCCATTCTTTCCTGTATAGTAATAACATACATACTGGCATTTGTAACAAAAGACAAATAGTCTTTGCTAGCCAGCCTCATAGAACTGAAATGCAACAGAAAATGAACAAAGACGAACAGATGGACGTCCCAACGCCAGGCAGCTAGAACTGAGACACTCCTGACCTATGAACAAGCGTGGTGGTTTCCCTCACAGTAACTTCTCTGTCTGGGCACCAGCTGCCAAAATGGCCCCAGGCGAGTCCCGCATCCTGGCACGCATGCCCATGCAGTTCCCAGTCACGCAGGGGAGGGCCAACCTGCACAACCAGTGGGATATTACGGAAACAACAGTATGTGGCTTCCAAGGCGAGGTCAGAGAAGCAGTGCAGCTTTCATCGCACCCTCTCTTGGGTCAGTAACTCTGGGGGAGGCCAGAGGTCAGGTCCCAAGGACACTCAGGCAGGTCTAGGGGGAGGCCCCTGCGCAGAGGGGTTCAGGCATTTCACCAACAGCCCGTGATGCGGGACAGAGTTGGTGTGTGGGTTGAATGAAGGAGGGGATTGACGAGGCAGCAGAAAGACAAGGGAGCTCCTGGCAGAAAGAAGTTTAATATGATGAACCGGGGGAATCTGACCAGGTAGGAAACAGAGCAAACAGAGGGCAGGTATGGTGACAGGAAGTGGAAGTGGCAAAGAATGGAAGGTGACAATGATGTTCAAGAGAAGGCAGCGTGAAATGAGAGAAGCTAGGACCTAGGAGAGGTTTAATATTCTCTGATAATGAATAGTGTCGTCAGGAAGCTCGGGATCTCAGAGGTGGGAAGGCCACAGCTGAGGACAATGTCTGGAGTGTATCTATGGGGACCACTTGAAGGGGTAAGGTGAGTGAGGTGACTGGAGTTGAAAAGTCAGCTCCAGGGCCTCCCTGGTGGTGCGTGGGATTGAGCGCTGCACTGTGAAGCATCCGCAGCCACTACAGTGTGAGTTCGATCCCTGCCGCCGGCCAGGGAGGGACCCACATGGCACAGCAGACCTCTCCTGCCCTGCCCACTGCTCCCCTCAGCAGTGTGTTTCAGTCCATCTGCCTGTTCTGCTCCGCACTCTGTCTCTGGTGAATCTTCTTACCCCCACAACTCTGGCCTGTACCCCAGCTCTTGTGTGTATAAATAAATCTTTTTTTAAAAAAAGAAAGAAAAAAGAAGTCAGCTCCAGAACATTGAACGGTCTTTCCTAGCAGCCTCAGAGTCACCTATGATAGCATCAGAATATGGGTAAATAATCCTTTGCGGTCACTCCCCAGAGGCAAGGAACGAAGGAGCAGAGTGAAGGTCAGGGATGGACATAAGTAATCAGTCAGAGGGCAAGAGCAAGGACCACTTTAGTGACAAATGGGAGAAAAGATGACACAAGGGCATCTTAGAGGTGAGCCCAAAGGCTGGGCCAGGAGGAAAGCACAGGACAGACCAGGAAGATGAAGAGCAGAAACAATACAAAAGGGAAACCCGGGAGGGCAATCTTAGGCTCTGGGTAGTCAGGCGGACCTAACACCCAAGCGGGGAGAGCTCTGTTCTCTTGACCAGGTGTGTGTGTGTGTGTTGGGGAGACTCAGGCCCCCCTCTTCCGCACATACCACTTAGCAGATCTGACAATCACACAGTAGTGGTCCCAATTTACAGGTGAAGAATCTGAGTCCAGATAGTGAAGTTGCTAAGATCTCTAGTTTCACTAGTCGAAATTGGGCAGGGCAGGGACTAAATCCCAGCAACCTGGCTCTTCAGGTTCTGGCTATTGCAATTACGAAAGGAAGGAGTATGCAGCATGGGGGAGGGTGGAGCCGACCCCAGACAGCGGGGCCTGTGCCAAGACTATGCCAGTGTCAGGTCAGCTCCTTTGCTCCAGAGTTTTTGCAGTGGTTGGGATGGGAGGATACACCTGAAAATTCTGCTTGGACTCCCCTGCACCGACTCTACTCCCTGATTCCTCCAGAGTCCTTGGTTGGTCTCAGGAGTCTGCTTCTGAGACTGACTTGATGAGTCTGATCAGGTAGGGAGGATTTTAATGTTGAGTCAATGGCCTGGATAAACCATCTGCATCAACTTTCCCCCACCCCCACCCTGCTCCCTCAGTAGCATCTGTGGTGCAGGAAGATGGGAAGGAAATCTGTCTGTTATCATCCATTAACACCTGTGCTATAGAGATAACATGATTAACTCCTGAGAATGGTGGGTACATAATGGGGGCCATGGATCCCTGGATTACAGAGGGGAACTCCAGGGTCCTGCTGGAAGTAGGGGGCCCTGATGAAGCATAGAGACAAGTTTTAGCTTCAGCTGCTTTGCCCTGTAGATTCTATGCAGGCCCCTCCCTAGGTGGAGGGGTGGCCTATTGTTCCCTTATCTCTGGAAGCAAGTGACAGCCTATCCTCCAAGGTTGCTGATCAAATGGCATTGTTATCACCCTGTGCCTGTCATCTGCCTGGGCTGTGGGGCTGTCGATTTCTGATGAACAGCTCCTGAGCGCCAAAGGGAATCTGTTCTTGGCCTTATCTCCGACCCGTGCATCCTGCTTGGGCTTTACGTTCATGGTCCCAGTGGAGCCATCACCACACCAACAGCAGTCCCTGGGGCACCCAGATAAGGCACTAGCTGCCTGTGCCCTGAGCTCCAAAGCCAATGGCTGTGGGGAGGGACAGCACCCAGGCTGCTTCTCCAGTTCAGGTCAGCATCTCTGGGCATTTCTGGGGGCTTCTGTGGCAGCCCTTGCCTCATGAAAGGCACAGAGCTTAGTTTAGGGAATGACCACAGCACCAATACTTGCTGGCTTTGTGGCAATACACGTCTTTTCATTTGCGTAGTTTCCTTCCCTAGCTGAACAAGGGAGAGAAATGAGTCAGCACCAAGGACAGCGCATGGGAGGTTTTGGTTGTTTCTTGGTTCCTCCCTACCAGGAGAATGTGGAAAGGGAGGTTAAAAAAAGAGGGAAGGAGGAAGGGAGAGACACAATGGGAAGAAAGGAAGGAGGAAGGGAAGTGGTGAGGGAATGAGAGGGAGAGTTCTTTTCCTGGCCAGATAATTATGTGTTATTTCTTTCTGTGTCTGTACCTTTCAGCTTGTCCAGTGATTGAAGAAAAGACTATTTGGCCAAGGCAGAGTGAAAGACACTAAAAATCCTCTGAATTTGGACAAGAAATACTTGGGACAATTAGATATTCCACATCACTAGTAGCCGAAGAAGGAACTTTGAAGAAGTGACAACACGCAGTAAGATGAGGGGAGAAGGAGAGAGGGGGAGAAAGAGCACAAGGGACTTTGTGATGGTGTTTGGGTGAATTGGTGGTGGAAATTCCATCAGGACTACATCTGAGAGGAGTAAGCAAACACTGTACAAAAATGAACAATGATATAAAATTATATAAAAAATTATAGTAGCTAAAATAATTAAGCCTGCACTGTGCCATGCTCTGTGCTGAGTTCTTTCTTCCTGAGTCACAATTCATTTAATCCACCCATCAGACTTGTGATGCAGATGCTATCACAACCCTCATATTATGAATGGGGAAGTTTTAATGACCAGCATGAAGTCACACACCAACATAGGACAACACCTGAGCATAGAATAAACTAGATTCCTGCTTGGCTTACCCTCCACTCTGCCCTCCCCTAACCCTCTTCCATCCACTTTGGTTTGGTTGTTTCTTGGTCCCTCCCTACTAGGAGAATGTGGAAAGGGAGGTAAAAAGGAGGGAAGAAGGAAGGGAGAGAGAGACAACGGGAAGAAGGGAAGGAGGAAGGGAAATGGTGAGGTTATCAATTTTTTAAAAAGATTTATTTATGCACACAAGAACTGGGATACCAGAGACAGAGTGGGGAACAGAACAAGCAGACTGACCTAAGTACACTACTGAGAGGAGCAGCAGGCCAGGTGAGGCAGGAGAGGTCTGCTGCGCCATGTGGGGCCCCTCCCTGGCCAGGGAGTAATCTCATGTTGTAGTGGCCGCGTTTTGCTTCACAGTGTGGTGCTTAACCCATTGCACCACCAGGGAGACCCCAGATTACCCGGTATCTATTTAAGATTTTAATCAGAGGTGTCAGAATGGTACCACATAGATACATGTATTTTTAAAATTCAAGGGGTGAGCTCTATTGGTCTGGCTAAAAGGACAAGACTGACCCATCAAATGACAGTGGTAGAAGACTCTAGGCTCAGAGGAAGCTATGACTGCATATAAACGACCATGATTCTTTTCAGATGAATTTCCAGGACAAACCCTACGTTACGTACACACCCAGTCCCCACATCACACGTTTGAATGCCTTCTGGGCAGTCAATAGTTTCAGAGTTTCCAGCTCTTCCCAGTTCCAGAAGCCAATGAAGCAAGGTCCGTGCAAGGAATGACTCACAGCCAGTCCCATTTGCCTTCTCATATAAGCCAGCGAGGCAGAAAATATAGACAGTAAAGAGAGTTAATGACAGGTCTTCCCAGCCGGCCGAGCTGGCCCTTGGGAGAAGGAGTCAATGAGCTCCTGTCGCTGCTGTGCTGGCTTTTCAATTTCTTCATCTCACTCTTGCATTGCCTCCTTCCCTGCCTTACTCACTGCCTGGAACATTGATTTCAGCAGCTTCTGCAGCAAAATGAGACCGTGCAGGCTCCAGTCTCTAGGCCAGTGACAGCAGGTGTGGCAGGGCTGGGACAAGGCGACATGGTTCTCTTGGCAAATGATTGCACAACCTTTCCAACTCCTCAAAAAAATTACTTTATCAGGAATCCCATGGAGATGACATACAAGGAGGGCTGCACCCTGGAACCCATAATAAATAATTCTACTAACAGTAGCTTATACTTAGGGGAGAGGCATTATGTCAAATGTATCACATACAATATCCTTGGTCCTCACAATAGTCTTTCAGTGCTGGTGTGATTAGGAGTCCCCTATGACAGATGAGGAGTCCTCTCAAGTGATGTTATTTTTCTAAGGTCACGTAACATATGCTTGGTAGATTTTGGATTCAAACCCAGGTCAGTATTATTCCAGAGTCTAGACTGAATTGTCTTTCTCCTTACATTTCGCCATGTAAAAAAAATAAGTCCTTTTCATTAATTTATTAAAAATGAGGGGCCTCCCTGGTGGTGCAGTGACTTAAGCAACTCACTATGAAGAAAACCGTAGCCACTGTAGCATGAGTTTGATCCCTGCCACCAGCCAGGGAGGGACCCACATGGTGCAGCAGACCTCTCCTGCCTCGCCCGCTGCTCCCCTCAGCAGTGTGTTTCAGTCCATCTGCCTGTTCTGCTCCCCACTCTGTCTCTGGTGAATCCTCTCACCTCCCATGACTCTGGCCTGTACCCCAACTCTTGTGTGCATAAATAAATAAATCTTTAAAAATTTATTCAAAAATGAGCCTGATTTGTGGGGGGAGGTCACTAGGCTAGATGTCTATTACTTCCCTGTTAGGGAGACACTATATTTAGCAGGAAAACCTGGGGATATTTATTTTCTTGCTACTGGCTAATTCACAAGGTTGACATTCTTGAATTTGTCATCAACTAGAATCTCCAAATTTTTAAAATATGACCAGGGGTCAAGTCAACATTGTGTGACCTAAATTCACGCAAAGCATAATGGTCTCAAGAGGTTTTATTGCCTGGGGACCTGCTCTCCCTCCCCTAAATAGTAGTATTGAATTTATATTACATTTCACTTTTTCATTTTTTAAAAAAGATATATTTGTTTATGCACACAAGAACTGGGGTATAGGTCAGAGATGTGGAGGGTGAGAGGATTCACCAGAGACAGAGTGGGAACAGAATAGGAGGATCTACTGAAACACACTGCTGAGGGGAGCAGCAGGCGAGACAGAAGAGGTCTGCTGCGCCATGTGGGTCAGCTCCCTTGCGGGGAATTGAACTTGATGCTTGCAGTGACTGTGGATCACTTCACAATGCTACAACTTAACCCCTTGAGCCACCAGGGAGGCTCTTTTCACTTTTTTTAAATCAAGTATAACTATTATGCAATGTACATGAATCTCAAGTATATATCCCATCTGATTAATTTCTACCCTGATCAAGAGAGAGAATATTTTACCTATGGGATATGCAGTCAATCTTCTACCCCAGAAGTATGGATTTCATACTATGGGTTTTACTTTTCAGTTTTAAATATGGAAATTACTTTCCCATTTTAAATGTTCATCCTTTTAACAGAATCAGGCCTCCCTGGTGGCCAAGGTGTTAAGTCTCAGTACTATGAAGCTACTGGCAGTTACTGCAGCGCGAGTTCGATCCCCGGCCAGGGAAGGGACACACATGGCGCAGCAGACCTCTCCTGCCTGGCCCGCTGCTCCCCTCAGCAGTGTGTTTCAGTCGATCCACTGGTTCTGCTCCCCACTCTGTCTCTGGTGAATCTCCTCTCTCTCTCACACACACACATGCACACACACACACCCCTCTCCCACACTTCCAGCCCAAACCTTAGCTCTTATATGCATAAATAAATCTTTAAAAAAAATGAATTTCTCATGTTTTTAATTTCCCATTTTTTAAACTTCATCCTTGAAGTTAAAATTGTTCTTATTTCCCCTTTTCAGTTGTTTCTTTTTTTTTTAAGATTTATTTATTTATGCATACAAGCACTGGGGTACAGGTCAGAAGTATGGCAGGGTGAGAGGATTCACCACAGACAGAGTGGGGA
>JAGFMF010011769.1:7291819-7347615 GCA_019455555.1 Galemys pyrenaicus
CCGCGCCATGTGGGTCCCCTCCCTGGCCGGCAGCAGGGATCGAACTCATGCTGCAGTGGCTGCGGTTTGCTTCATAGTGCGTTGCTTAACCCACTGCGCTACAGGGAGGCCCCCTTTTCAGTTGTTTCTAAGCTTTGAAAATCCATTTACCTCCTGAGATTTGAAAATATCGACTTTTTATTTTCTGTTTTAAAATATGTGTATTTGGGGCCTCCCTGGGGGTACAGCAGGTTAAGCAACCCACTATGAAGCAAACTACAGCCACTGCAGCACAAGTTCGATCCCTGCCACCAGCCAGAGAGGGGACCCACATGGTGCAGCAGACCTCTCCTGCCTTGCCCGCTGCTCCCCTCAGCAGTGTGTTTCAGTCAGTCTGCCTGTTCTGCTCCCCACTCTGTCTCTGGTGAATCCTCTCACCTCCCACAATTCTGGCCTGTACCCCAGGTCTTGTATGCATAAATAAGTAAATCTTAAAAAAATGTGTATTTGTAATACTTGTATTTTAGTATTTAATTCATCCGAAACTTATTTGATGACTCAAACAGACTTTAATCTGTTATCCTTACACCATTTATTAATTAACTGTTCCCCTCTAATTTGTTATTTGGAGGTCATTTTATTATAAATCAAATTCTCAAATGTAATATTTTCATCTCAAGAAGTGAATGAAAATCAGGTTATTGGGCTAAAAGATAGTATCTGTCATTGACACAGGTATGGTGCACAGTGGATTCTCAACAAGTGTTAATCCCAACCATTCCATTTGCTCCCACAGGTAATCTCCCATCCCTGTTCAGAGCATCATACCTATGGAAAGAGGAACAACTTTCAAAAAGACTCCCAACAAGCTGACACTTGAGGTCATATGTGTACCCAGAAATTAGATAACCTCTAATTAGGATGTTAACAGAGATATTTTATTTATTTCCTGAGGGTCTGGGCAGTGGATCATTTACCCCCTCATGCCAGTTTTGAAACAGATGCCAGTACACAAAAAAAAATTCACTACATCTCAGTGCATACTGAAATGAAAAAAATTGATGACAATGAAATGCATTTTTAAAGTCATTTTAAATAACTTAAAAACTCTGGGATTATGGCCTTCTTAGGTTTTAAAATTCCCCCTTTTAAAAAAGAAGATAGCGAGAGTAGATAATACTTGCTGTTCTTCAATTTCTTTACTTGGAATTGTTCTTGATAGTTTTTAAACTTTACTGTTTCACTTTACTTATATTCTTAAATCTAAGAATATCAACTTCGAGGTTCAGTGTAACCTACGATGAGATCCAGAGATTCTGAGTGGATGATTTTTCTCCCATTCTTTAGAGTATCAACCACTGTACAAAATCGTTGATCAGTAATTTATGTGGACCGAATTAATAAATGATGTTGTAGTATTACACCTAGAAGTGTGTTTGACAGTGACCAGAAAGAAACTGGTGAAAGAGGTCAAACTTGGTGGACTGAGAAGTAAAGACCAAGCATTTACTTCAGGCAAGTACGCCACTCACCCAGCCGTCAGCACCTCGGACAGCTCAGCTACAATTAACAGGGGTCTCTGAGGAAACCTAACTAAACACAAAGGCATTTTTACATTATCTTTTCTCCACTTCGTTATTTAAACAAGTGCCTCTGTTCATACACAAACGTTCCTCTTTGCTCATTTAAACCTTCCTATCAGATTGTTTGCTTCACAGTCTGCAATTCCCCAGCAAAACGGCCAGCTCCAACCCAAGCCTCAGAAATGCCAATTTTAATTAAAAGTGTGATTTTCAAATCCACCTAAAGCTCAGATAGGATATGGCACACTTGCTGCCCTGTGATCTTTCTAGCTGCTCTGTTGATTAAAATGGGTACTGCTTAAAGTGCTTTGTCAAATCTTCACAAAAAAAACGAGGACAAATTGACATTTACACCTTTATACTAGCAAGAAAGTGATATATTAGATTCACCTCTATTGCCACAAAAGCTTGCTTTTGGCTTAAGGGAAGCATGAGGCCAACAGGTCCCTGGTGATGGCTCTTTTTCGATGCTTCAGTCTTAAGGGCTTTCTCTTCAGCTGGTAGTATTGGGCAGAGGGGAGTTGCTATGCTGTTTTCCCACTGACTTCTTCACCTCTGTCTTCCCAGACAGTACCTTGTGGGCCTATGAAATGACTTTCAGCTTTTAAGATAATGTTTCTCTAACTTTAGTGAAGATAAGGAAAACATAAAAACTTCTCTTGGAATGTTCCTTGTCTCCATTTCTAGAAATTTGGATTCAATAGGTTTTGGGCCTGACCCAAGAACCTGATTTTTATTGAAACACCAGATGATTCTGATTAAGGAAGATTACATCTGAAAAAAATTGTTCTAACTCTTCCCAGAAAATTTACCACAAGTGTCTAAGCTATGAAGCTGGTCAGAGAGGAAACCCTGTACAGAGAATTTAGAAGGGTGATCCTGTACTGCTGGGACATTTACAACTTGGTGTCCTCAGGCAACTCACTTCCCCTGGTTAACACTTCTCTATTTTCATAAAGGGAGGACTATGTGATAAACAATGAATTGACACTTTTCATATGCAAAATATTTTGTAATTCAATAACAAAAAGGTAAAAAGATAGAAACCAACAGGCAACCCCTGAAGAAAATGCAAATGAACAAACACTTAAGATAATCAAACTTAACAATGACCAGGTAGCAATAATGTTTTTTTTTTTTGCATTACTTATAATTTTTAGTATTACTTATTTTTGTTTTATTTTTCTCCTTTTGCTCATCATATTATGGGATAAACCCCTGTGAATTGATAAGAGCTAGTGTTGGGAAGGAAGTGGAAAAATGAGAATTACCCTATGTGGTTGATGAGAATGTGAATAACTACACCACTTTGAGGAAATAATCTATCAAAATGTATTAAAATATGAAGTGTCCTATTCCACTCAGCAATGTGGCTTTGAGAATCTATGCTAAGGAAAAAGTTCATTAGGACATATATAGAAGCAATGGGTATTTGTTGAATGTTATTATAGTGGCACAAATAGGAACTTATGTAAGAGTCTATCATCAAGAGTCTGGTTGAGTAAAATATGCTACAGCAAAATTTAGGAATATACAACAGTTATTGAAGAGTCTAGTAAATCCAGAAGAGATGACCTTGAGTGGTGTTGATGATACATTGTTATATGAAAATGTCACATTACAGAGCAATGGCCCCATTTTTGAAAAAGAAAAAGAAGAAAGCTCCAGACCATGCTCGCGTAAATATGTATGAACCTGGCATGACCTGCAGAAGGAAATGTACAAGGCTATTCACATTGATTTTTTTTCCTACAGGATGAGATTGTAAGAAGTTTGGGAAACGATAATCATTCACTGCCACACAATGTGACCTCTTCCAAAAGAATGCCATATTCTTATGAGTGAATAATTATAAAATTGGCTTTAGATCTAAACAAGGCCCAAAAAGTATTAAGAAGTGGACTCAAGGGATCACTCAGCTCCCTTCAGCTCCAGTCTCCCTGGACACACACCTCCTTCCCCCACCCCGCATCAAGGCGCATTGATGTCAATTGCTCAGAATCACTCAGAACTACACCTGTCCCCATGTGGTAACCACTGTAGTCCACCCAGGTCAGAGTCCACATGGAAGAGACCCAAGGCCCTGAAGTCAGATTTTGTAACCAGGTTGCATATGATCTTAGCAAAAAGACAAGCAATGCCTCGTCTCCCTTCACATTCTCCCAGAGCATCACCTGATTCTTTTCTAATCTATGATACTAACACCTGAGCCTACTTTGGATTCTCTGGAGACTGAGTGATGCTATAGATCATGGAGATGATTTAAGGGGATGCCCAAAGTCCTCAGATACTAGAAAGCCCTGGAATCACCATTGTGAGAGTTGGCTACACACACACACACACACTCTGCAGGATGCTGGTGGCTCCAATCTTTGAGAACCACCTCCAAACCTCCTATTAGCAAGCCAGGTTTGTCACAGTCATGACCAAAGTGGAGACCCCGGCACTGATGTTGCAATGATGCTTTCTTTTTTGCACTTATAAACACAAGTTGTTAAATATAACACACCTTTAAAAATTATAAGACATAGCTGTGCATAGTCATTTAATAATTATAACTACCACTCAAATAAATAGAATGTTGCCTGAAACTCTCCACATGATCCTTTCCAATTATGTCTTTATCTTCCCCCTAAAATAAACTAATATCCTCCCTGCTATGATCAATAACTTCCTTACTTTCCTTTATAGCTCTACCACCTTATTCATCCTGAATCAATATTTTAGCTAACTTACTTTGAATTTAATACAAATGGACTCATGTTGTATCTATGTCCTTTGGTGTCAGTATAAGAAAGATTTGTCCATGTTGTTATGTGTAGTTGAAATATGTTCATTTTCACTAGTGTGTAGTATTCCATTGATTACACCATAATTAATCATTCTACTTTTGCTGGATAGTTGGGCTGTTTCCAGTTATTGGGTACTGCAAAGAATGCAGCTATGATCAATGTGTATATTTCCTAATCTATGCACAAGTGACTCTAGAAATAATTGAAATTGTTGGGATATAGTTAAAGCTTTGCTATATAAAATGTACAAATTTATATCCCCATTAGCAGTGATGAGGATTCTTGGTACCCACCTTCTCAGAATTTTCTGGATACTGCTTTCTCTTCTCAGTCCTTGAACACATTGATCCTTCTGAAAGAAGGATCTTCTACATTCCCTTTCCCTATTTTCTTATTTATCTTGTTAACTCTAGGTAACCATTATGGACTCTTTCCTGAAATCTGTTATGCAAATTTAAGATCCCTGAAATCTGTTATGCACCCTCAGTTTTCTCAGAGCCCCCTTCCTCACATCCTCCGTAGGATGTGACACACGGTACTATAAATTCCTGTTCACCTTCTTGCCTTGCTCTCCGCTAGTGAGTGATCCCTAAAAGCAGAAGACATGTCTTCATTTTTTGCCATGCCTGACACATAGTAGGTGCTCAATAAATGACCACTGAATAAACAATAAAGTTTATTTTTCCCTTCCACTCATTGCTTCCCTCAACCATTGAGAAGCCAGGTAAGTATTAAGGCTTTTCAGAGAATTGTTGCCAAAACAATAAATAATAACTCTGGGGAAATTAATTGTCAGCTCTGGCTCTTTCATTAGTAGCTCATCAAAGGACTGTGAGTCCCCAGGGGACTCTTAAAAATAAGTAAATGATCAGCATGGAAGGGCATCCTTTTCCCAATACACCCCCTACCACCAACAACAACAACACACAAACAGACACACCTCCTGTGAATTGCTGGGCCTGGCCATTTAACACAGTTATTACCAACTTCCACTTAGTGAATTATGAGCAAGAGCCTCGAGAGAGCTTTCAAAGATCTTCAAATGGATGTTTAAAAGCCTGCAGTTGCTCAGACAGGCTCAGCTAATGGCATTTATTACTTGGAGGATAGGGTATTTACATAAAGCTGGGTTTTTATTATAATGGTCAGATGGCTCCTGAGAAAGAGGGTGGAAAGGAGAAGGGAGAAGGGAGGGTGAATATGCAGAAGTTGTACTTACATTTGATTTTGACAGAGGCTGTTGAATCTAGGGTAAAGGTTGAGTAGGGTGACTCTGGGGCAGGACGGATCAAATACAGAGAACGGTACTGGTTTTCCTAAAACTAGTGTCAGCACCCTGGACAGCTCATGGTGCTGGCCACTGATCTGTTAGTAGAAACCTTACACAGTTCTCATCTTACTAGGGTCTTTTACTGATGTTTTAGGGTATGTCTCTCACTTATCGCAGCTATTGTCTGCAGTGGGTATTTTTTGTCTCTGGTTTTTTCAGGGATTCCAGGAATCTCAATACACTCCTTTTCAGCATGATGGCCAGGTAAAAAATTAACTGAACTCAATTGTTACTGGTTTCAAGAAGTTTATATACTAGCTTTAGAACTGCTTGTTTGGGTTACTATATTTCATATCTAGCCCTCACAGGTCAGCTTTGAGTTGTAAGTTGGATAGTTAATGAGAAATGAGGCAGGATTAATGTTTCATTTTAGATGAAAAGGGGAGGGGAGTTTCCACACTTAACTAAATATGGAGAACATTGGCTTAAATGAGGCTTATTAGATTTCTCTGCTGATGAAACTTCTCAGAGCTTATGTGAGATTCTAACATGCACTAGAAAGTAAGCTCCATGAGTGCAGGTATTTTTAACCTTTTTGTTCACAGCTTTATCCCTGACACCTAGAAGTGCCAGACCTATGATAGGACTTAACTTCATGTAATTCTCAACAATCTTGTGAGCTTTTCCACCCCCTGAGAGAATTGAGGCTTAGAGAGGTGAAGTGACTTTCCTAAGGTGTTACCAGAGTGAGGACCCTTGCAGGATGGACTTCCTGCTCCTGCTGGTCGAGGAGGGAGAAACAGTAGGTGGTCCGCAGGTTACCACCCCACCTACACACTAGACTCCTGGATAATCGTAGACCAGGGCTGCACTGTCCACTCACAGCTAAACTGAGGCTGCCTCTGTTTCCTCCTGACAACATATTTCTTGATGGGTTTGCAACATAGGAGAATTCTGAGGCGGGGAAGCAGCTGTGACTGGGGCCTCCCGGGCTGCCCTATGGGTGGGTCCTCCCTACAGAAGGCCAGTCCTTAGCCAACACACATGTCCTCTTGCTGTGGAAGCAACTGAGGCAGTGGCAGAAGTCTTCCCATCACCTCCTATGGTCACAGGCACACCCATAGGCAGTTGTATACACCTGTGCAGAGATACCCACAAGCACATCCACAGAGCCTGAGCCACCTACACTTGGACAGCCATAACAGGGCACAAAGTGCATGCACGCACAGAGCACACCCACACAGGTGCATCCGTGTGAGTTTACACAGACAGGCACCATCACATGCCTGATAGCCATCCCTCATCCTGGGGGACCCCAAGGAGGTCCCCCAGGAGGGAGAGGGAAGGAGGTAACTGAAGAGGAGATGAGGAAGTGTGCCAAGGTTGGGTGGGCCACTAGGAGTTGGTGACATGCTGCCCAGAAACATGGCAGCTCACCCAGGCTGGCTTCGGAAGGTCAGCCACTGCTCCAGCAAACCTTGTTATTTTTGGAGATTCCAGGATTTAAGACAAAGCAACCAGTTTGACAGGTGAGGGAACTTAAGAGTTCCCCAGGAGCAGAGACAATTGGGCAACCCCACTGAACATCCTTGGAAGTTGAATGAACTCCACAATTTTAAGAGTCACGATTGTTGCATCTTATTTTTCCTTAAATAAAATGCAAGCAGTTTCAGATTCCCACCTGGCTGGCCAAGGAGATCTAACCAGCCATAACTGAGCTTCCTACCCCTATACCAGTCATGCCAGTTGCGTGAAAGTCACAGGGTTATAGCTATGTCACAAGGTCACAGCAGGTCATTTGGGGGGAGTCCTCTGATCCTCTGTTCCCCTTGGTTGTTGAAATGTCCAATGTCAAACTCATGCAGTCCTTGAAGACAAGTGGTTCTGAGGCCGAAGTGCCCTGCATGGAGATACAGGCCCCTCCTGGGTCTGGAAAGCCTGGTTCCCAGGATTTTTGCTGGGTTTGCTATTCCCAGGAACACCTTTTCCACTTTGCCCAGGAGAGAGCAGTTACCCTCTTACCATACCAAATGCTTACTGGGCTCCTCTCATGCGAGAGGTACTGAGGACAAGGCCACGTGCATTTGCTGATAACCTCACAATAGCCTCAGATTGTCCTTGGCTAACCCCCTGCTCTCAGGGGGCATTAAAGCTCATCGGTTTCTCTTCCTGTTGCTCCTTTTAGGTGTGAGTCCATGACCCTGAGCTGGACCCAAGTCTTTCAGTGTCCCTCTAGCTAAGACTGAATTCTCTGCCCTCCTAGGACACAACTCCCCAATGTTGGGCCATCACAGCTGGTGGGTAATCTCAGTCTCCTTCAGTGTTTCTCTGGGGGAGGTCTAGCTCCTTCCCACCAAAACAAGGCTTCCAGGTGGCCTTCTTTAGCATTCCAGTGCCTAGAGATGAGCGTGTAACACATCACATACATGCAGTCCCTGAATGAGACTCGACAGAATCCCGGAGAACAATCGGTTAAAAGGATGGGGACCACTGAAATATGTCTCCCTTATCAGTTATTCCCCAACAAAATCCATCGACTCCAGCATGCTTAATTCAAATGAAATGCACGTTCTTGGTGCTATAAAAAAGACTTTATCATAGTCAAGAACAGGACGATTAAAAGAAATGAATATGTGAGTGATTGAATATAGGGTGTCCGGTGACAGGGATGGAGCACATGGATTTCTATCTCTGTTCCGTCGCCGCTGGGTTGCTGATGCACACAAGAGTGACCCTGTCACAGGGCAGAGGCAGGCTGGCCACAGAGCAAACCCACCCCAGCGCCCCGTCTGGCATAGAGGATGGCCGGCTGGGCTGGGCTGGCTGCAGCCAGCATCCAGCTGTGGTCAGCGTGGAGGAAGCACAGAAGGTGGGACGTAGAGGCAGCTGCTTGCATCTGGATGCCTGCTCGCCCCTGGAGAGCCGTGTGGCCCCAGGGGGGCTGCTGGCCTCAGCCGCCTCTCTTTCTTGTTCTGGAACACGGAAAGAATACCAAGAATGGGCCATCGCTGGGTTTGCTGTGAGGTTAAGTGTTGTAACAGGTGCAGAGTGATGGCCACAGTGGACACAAGGTCATGGCCTGCTGCAGGCATCACCACTCACTGAAACCCAGGTTGCCTTCAAGGCCTGGTCGGGGCAACCGGGACCTCTGACCTTCTTATCTGGGAGACGCCCCTACTGCGACTTCGAGCCAGCGCCATTCCAGGCACCCGCTGTGCTGCGACTTGGCAAAAGTACAGCTCCGGATCCGGCTTCTTGCGCTCAGATCCTGGCCTCGGGCTAGCGGTGCGGACTTGGCTCCACCTTCTACCTCTCTGAGCCTGTTTCCCCTTGGGGCCCCCAACAGCCACTGGCGTGAGGACTAAATGAGGTGGCTCATCACGCAGGGAGCACGGTGCGGGCTGGGGGGTGTCCCGTAAGCACTGCTGCTAGCCCCCCCCCACACACACACACACGGGGCCCGGGCTCCGCTTGGTTCTGAATCAACCATCCACTCTGCGTGAATTTATATACAAATCCGCTATGAGTGCTGGCCTGGGATGCAGTGACAAGGCCGGACTCCTGTGCATTTGCTCATCTTGCCAGGATGAGCCAGGGCTGCTCCAAGACGTGGGGAGACCAGAGGGCCCATCCTCTGGGCAGTGAGGGAGACAGACAGGACACCAACAAGTAAGTCCAAATGCACCTGCGGGAGGTCACTTCTATCGACAAACAGCAGCAGGGGAAGAGCAGGAGGGTCGGCGGGAAGAAAGACCCTGCTGAACCCAGCAAAGCTCTGCTCCCTCCCTGCGTGCAGGAATGGTGTCACCATCTGAGGTGCCACCTAAGCCACAAAGCCGGGAGTGTTCTGAAGGCCGAACCCTCCCCACAACCAGCCATCGGTCCTATAGATTTAACTTCCTGAACGCTGTCCTGATGGGTCCAACTCACCTTTGGGAGCACCAAAGTATTAGGGAGAGGGTCTCCCTGCTGGTGCAGGAGCTAAGGTACAGCACTGTGAAGCATCCACAGCCACTGCAGTGCCAATTCGATCCCGGCCAGGGAGGGGACCCACATGGTGCAGCAGACCTCTCCTGCCTTGCCCGCTGCTCCCCTCAGTAGTGTGTTTCAGTCAGTCTGCCTGTTCTGCTCCCCACTCTGTCTCTGGTGAATCCTCTCACTCCCACACCTCTGGCCTATACCACAGTTCTTAAAGATTTATTTTTTTAAATTTTTAAATTTTTTTATTCATACAAGAACTGGGGTACAGGTCATAAGTGCAGGGGGTGAGAGGATCCACCAGAGACAGAGTGGGGAGCAGAACAGCAGATCAACTGAAACACACTGCTGAGGGGAGCAGCAGGCAGGGCAGGAGAGGTCTGCTGCGCCATGTGGGTCCCCTCCCTGGCCAGCAGCAGGGATCGAACTTGTGCTGCGGTGGCTACAGATGCTTCATAGTGTGGTGTTTAACCCACGCGCCACCAGGGCGGGCCCTGTACCCCAGCTCTTGTGTGCATAAAATAAAATGAAAATCTTTAAGAAACAAAAATATTAGGGAGGTGCCCAGCGCACGATGCACAAGCTGAGACTTCCTTTTCTGCCTACCCAAGACTGAGACAGAGCTATCATGGAAGGCCCTCACAGCAGGGTTTGCGTGTTTAGGTAGTGAAGCCAGGAGGAGCATTTGATTGTGCAGGGACTTGAGGAGCCAGGCCTGGAGGAGGCGTACTGGACGAGGTGACCACGGTTGATCTTTTTTAGCTAAATCACAATCTCATCGTCATAATAAAGACCGCTCCTGAGCACTCACCTCACCCTGGGCCTTGCAGGTGCAGGCCACTTAGATGTTTGTTACCTTAATCCTAACACCAACTTCCGCATACTTGGGGTTTTACAGGTGCTGTCTGATCTCTTACCTTGTCTTGGTGAGAGGCCAAGTCTGGGGACAGCATGGAGGGAGGAGAAGATGCAGGACTTGCCGAGGGCACGGCCAGTGGTTCTCAGAGCCGGAGGCCTGGCCAGTACACCTCGGCCTGTGCAATCTGTTGACCTGGAGAAATCACACCATGTTTCTGAGGTTCGGCTTCCCCATCTGCCCACAGGGCCAGCCTGGAACTCTCCTCTCCTGTCTGACTCAGATTCAAGTGGAAACCAAGGTCGAAAAAAGACTTTGTCCACGTGATGGCGATTGGCTCAGACCCTGATTGCAGCTCAGGCCCTGATTGCAGCTGATGGCAGTAGAAACTTCCTTCCCCAGCCTCCTGGTGGCACAAGGGGTTAAGCACCACACTATGAAGCATCTGCAGCCACTGCAGCCTGAGTCTGATCCCCGGCCAGGTAGGGACCCACCTGGCGCAGCAGACCTCTCCTGCCTGGCCCGCTGCTCCCCTCAGCAGTGTGTTTCAGTCCATCTGCCTGTTCTGCTCCCCACTCTTCTCTGGTGAATCCTCTCACCCCCACACCTCTGGCCTGCACCCCAGTTCTTGTGTGCATAAATAAATAAATCTTTAAAAATAAAAAAAGAAACTTCCTTCCCTAGATGTGGCTTGGGAGCCACACAAGCAAGTAAACAAAGATGGCCGCTAAGTAATTAGAGGAAACACCTGGCACTCTGTCTTAGCCCCACCCCAGGCACTGCACCTGTCTCCACCGAGTGTGCCCTCAATAACCCTTCCCGGTAGTGGAAAACTGAAGCACAGAGAGGTTAGGTAACTGGCCCAGGGCCACACTGTGGGAAGTGGCAGAACTAGATTGAACCCAGCAGCTGGGCTGCAGCACCAGGCCCCCCACCACCGAGCATTCCCCTGCTGCACCTTCGCATTGGTGCTGAACAAACTCGAGGACCCAGTAGCGGAAATACAGTTTGGGTAAATGGGCTCTCTCAGTTAAACCCAGATGGTTGACAGTAAAAATCTAGAATGAGAAAGTTGTGTCTTCAGGCAAAGGCTGGTTTGTTGTCTGCTCACAGGATACCAGATCACCTAGTGGAGGTTGCAGGGAAAAGCATCGAGTTTAAGGATTGCGGCGGGACAATCAGAACCCCAAGACAGGAGCGTGGCCTGGCTCCCTGCTGAGTTCCAAATCCTTGTCTTTCCTGGTTCTCCAGACACAACCCCCTCTGCCCCACCACTACCCCTCCCTATCCAGCCCTCAAGACCCTGGTGCAAGCCCAACATTTTACAAGCATCACATTAATCCTTCAAGGTTTGAATCATCACCCTCCTGCTGGGTGGAGAAACTGAGGCTCAGCTTACAAAGCACCTTGTGGGAAGAGCTGGGGGGGGGGTGTAGGGGAGGGAGGCTGGGCACTCTCAGGGCAGGGAGGGGGAGGGAAGGAGGTGGGCAGAGCCCGGTCTCTTTCACAGCTATGAATAGTTAAAAGGCAATTACCATGCTAATTTGTCGCTTGACTGGCCTCAGCATGCGTGAGTGGGGCTGGAAGAGCCGCCAGCCAGGAGCCTGCTGGGACACTTCCCCTGAGGCCCCTGAACCATGGGCCGTGATGGCAGAGAACTGGCTCCTGGCCCCAAGACATAACTTGTCCCCGCAAGACTCAGCCGTGCCAGGCCCTTCCTCAGTGTCCCTCAGCCAGGGCCTGGTGTTGGTGGTCTGAGGTGTGATGAAAACGCTCAGGAAAATCATTTTTCTATCCCTCCCTGAAGCCATAATAAAATAACAATGGTACGAGCAAGACCAAAGTGGATCTGCTGGAGGCAGCGTCCCTGGCTCATCCACTGTGTATTTCACTGTCTGTGCCTCAGTCTCCTCATCTGTAACTTGGGCATGAAAAGAAGAGTACCCCCAGCTCACAGGTTTTAAAGATGCAGTGCCAGCAGCCCTTGGCATGACAGAGGAATGACAGACTGCTGGGATGATGGTAGCCTTGGGTAACCCGGGATGTCATCAGAGTAGAATGAACAGGTCCTGGCCTCGCGGTGGAGAAAGAGGCAGCTAAGGAAGCTAAAGAATAGAGTAGAAGTTGGCACGAGGCACTATGATGGGGCAGGTTAAAGGGAATGATTGCTCATGGGTTGGGCTAGTCCAGGCGGGGGAGGGTGTGAATGGCAGGCAGGGAGGAATTCCTGGAAGAAGTGGCATCCCAGAGACCCTAGGACAGAGCACGACTTAGACAAAGACTGAGGTCAACGGGTAGGAGACTGCCAGGGGAGGGGTGGCAGGCAAGGATGGGGGAATTCCTCCTCTGTGACTGGCCCATCAGCAAGTCCATCTGTGCTGGCAGAGCCCTCCATGATGATGGAAATCAGGGCCGGGGACTGAACTGCCAGAGCGGTTACTGCGGCACTCTACACAGCACGGGCACATGAATAAGGGAATTGCCCACAATTACCCGTGATTATGTCCTTGTGACTGATGCTGTAATGCATGGCAGCGAGTCCTCAAGGGGGAGAGAGACACAGGGCATTAGAATCTGGTGCTGCCAGAAGACCCCAGGGGAAAGGAGGCCCTTCCTCCTCCAGCGAGCTCTTGTGGGGGGGTCTCCTCAGAGGAAAAAGCGTTTGAAACAGCAAGGGGGTGTCCTCAACCTGCAGCCAATGACCCCATGTCAGGCATGGGATCCTTCCTGCCCATGCCTCGCTCTGCTCCTGGCCCAGCGCTTCTCAGCTGTAAGCCTGCGTCAGAGTCACCTGAAGTGCTTGTTAAAACACAGGTCCTGGGGCCTCCCTGGTGGCGCAAGGGGTTTAATCTCAGGGCTATGAAGCATCTGCAGCCACTGCAGCATGAGTTACATCCCTGCCTCCAGCCAGGGAGGGGACCCACATGGCGCAGCAGACCTCTCCTGCCTCCCGCTGCTCCCCTCAGCAGTGTGTTTCAGTCCATCTGCCTGTTCTGCTCCCCGCTCTGTCTCTGGTGACTTCTCTTACTCTGGCCTTGACCCCAGCTCTTGTGGCATAACTGGATAAATCTTTGAAAAATAAATAAAAGGAAGGGAACAGACTGTACTCTGCATGTGATGGGCAGGACGGGATTTTGGATGTCTTTAACCCACCAAATCTGGGGGCTAGGACATCCAATAAGTACTTGATAATGATTTCTTTTTTAATTTAATTTTCCTCAAATGTTACTAACTTGTCAGTCGCTTTCTTATCTATCTAACTTGGGGGTACATTTTCACACCCACATGTGTGCTCGTTTCCCTCCTCCTTCATCAAAACTCCTGTGATGGCCCGGCCCGGCCCCTCCTCCCCTCTCACAACTCATTTTTCACCAAGATGTATTTTTGCTGTGCTTTGCCGGTTTGTGTTTGGTTATTTATACTGCACAAATAAGTGAAACCACCTGGCACCTGACTTATGTCACCGAGCATCATCACCGCAAAGCCCCCGCATTTTGTTCTAAGAGGTACCATTCCATTTTTTTAATAGCCAAGTAGTATTCCACCGAGTCTATATCCCACAGCCTTTTATTCCAGTCGTCTGGAATGAGCCCTTCTTGGCGATCGTTTCTTAATGAACGGATGATTCGGATCCACTGGCAGGACTGGAACGCAGTTTCTCTCGCACAAACCCAGCTCACGACCAGCTCCGAGCTGCAGCTGTGAGGACTGCTGAATTCTGATTCCCAGCCTGGCAAGTAGGAGGCAAAAACCAGACACTGCCCTTAGCATGGGGACCTACCAAGAGGTATGGGGGAAGCTTCCAGCAAATGAACCATATGTGGGTGGGGGCAGGGAGTCTGGGCTGCCCCGGGCCCATTTCCATCTCATTGATGTGGGGTTGGAGAAAATGCTGATTTTTTTTTTTTTTTTTGGAGCACTGGAGACAGAGAGCAATCTGGGTTGCTATGCAACCAGCGCCTGTGCCCAGCTGATAACACCAGAGGAATTAACTGTCCTTGTCCTGCTCGGTCTAGAGGAGGGGCTACGGGGCTACCGCTGCTTCCAGCCTGGGCCTTAGCTGCCACCAGCTGAACCTCTGGTCAGTTACGGGTGGGAGGTCTGAGCGAGGTCTTGGGCCTATTTCCTGCTCCACAAAGAGCAACCCAGGGGAGTCCCCTGCCTCCTGCTGAGGTGGCAGGGTGTAGGGTGTGAGGAGCGGGCTGCCTGAGGTTCCTTGAAGCTGGTACAGCCATCCTCTCTGATCTGCTAACAAGTTGTGAATTAGGGACAAACCTGCACAGGAGGGAGGCTCTAAGGAGGGCAAGGCTGGTGAGGGGCTGGCCAGGGTGAGGACAAGATGGGCAGGATGAGGCCAACTCCTGGGACAGCGGATTAAGCGCGAATCCAGCCCAATTGGCACGCAGGACAAGCTCCCAGACCGGGTGAGGCTGAGATGCCTGCGGCCCCGGAGCCACGCACAGGGCTGCCCGGAGCTGGGCATCCGCTGCCTGGTCTCCGGAGCCTGGAGAGAGCGGGTAGTCTGTGTGGGGCTCGGGGGATGCTCTGGCCAGGGGCGCCGAGGGGCAGAGGTAGTGTGTTCGCTTCCCACCAGGCATCTCAGGGGCAGCGGACAGGTATAGAAGGGTCTTGGGCTTTCAGCGTCAGACCGGGGTTGAAATCCAGCTCTTCCAGCGATGAGCTTGGACCAGTCCCTTCACTTTCCCGAACATCAGTCTTCTGAGCCACGAGAAATAAAACAGAAATGTGGCAAGAACAGCAGCAACCACTTCTTAGGTGGAGCTGTAATAAAATGCTGTTTCTGTGGGTAAAATTCTGTTTCATTTGGTTTAACCTGAATTGTGGACACTCAGCAGCATCCCAAGCAAAAATGCACTCAGAAAATAGAAGCAGCTGTGACGGCTTTTGCTGTCCGAGGTGGTGGTCCAGAGTTCAGCTTCATGGAACGAACGAATGAATGAATGAAACTCAGGTTGGGGCCTTGCAGGAGTTCGGTGGCATGTGGCTGGTCTAGTGGACCCCGGGAAGCCCACAGCCTCTGTCTACCTGCTGCTCCTCTCCCCTCGCCTTCTCTCCCCAGTGCACCGTCTGTGTTTATTTCTCTCTTGTCCCATTTACTGAGCAAAAGTCTTGTTTTCAGGTTACCATGGTTACCATTTACTTGCACACTTACTCTGTGCCAGGCTCCAATCTAAGCACTTTGTAGGCATTAACTCATCTACTCCTAACAACCACCTAACTTGAACCATGATTTAACCCTTTGAGGTAGGAGATAAAATTTTACTTTGTTGAGGTATAATTTATATACAATACAAGGTTTCCATGTCCGGCCTCTGAGAACGGCTCCTGGGCCTTAAATGCCACAGGCGAGCCCTCCCGTGGCCGGTGCCAGCCTCCCCTCTGGGCCGTGAGCTCCTGGAGTGTGCTGTTGTGTCCAGTTTCGCTCATCATTGTGCCCCTGGCATCCAGTGGTGCTCCCAGAGGACACCCAGGCAATGCCTAGGAGTGAACGAGTAAATGACCGACCCGTAGCATGTTTGCCAGGAGCCAGATGAGAGCCAGCGGCCTCTGGTCCTTCTGGGAACGTCCATTGTATTCAGCGAAGGAAACAACCATGTAACAGTTAAATGCATTTTGTAGATTTTTATTGTGGTGAAATATACATAGTATAGTGGTTTCTTAAAATATTCAAATATAGGGCCTCCCTGGTGGCCCAGCGGGTTGAGCTCTGCACTGTGAAGCATCCGCATCTGATGGCAGGGCAGCACGAGTTTGATCCCTGGCCAGGGAGGGGACCCACATGGTGCAGCAGATCTCTCCTGCCTTGCCCACCGCTCCCCTCAGCAGTGTGTTTCAGTCCATCTGCCTGTTCTGCTCCCCGCTCTGTCTCTGGTGAATTCTCTCACCTCCCCCAACTCTGGCCTGTACCCCAGCTCTTGTGTGCATAAATAAATATTTTTTTAAAAATCAAATATAGATTACCATATGATTCAGGAATTCTACTTCTGGGTTTATACTCAAAAGAAAGTAGAACTTGAACCCATACTACTGTTCATTACAGGCTTATTCACAATCACCAAAGGCTTATTCACAATCACCAACTAAATGTCCATCAAGGGATGAACAGATAAACAAAATGTGCTCCACACATGCAATGGAATATTACTCAGCTTTCAAAAAGGAAAGAAATTCTGACACATAAACCTTGTAGAGTTTTGCTGGGTGAAATGTCAGTCCTAGAAGGACAAATGTGTGATTCCACTTGTGTGAGGTACTCAGAATCATCAAGTCACTCTAAGTTCATAGACTGAAAGTAGAATGGTGATTGCCAGGGGCTCAGGGGGCTGGGAACGATGGGGAATTAGTGTTCATGGGCAGTTTCCTTGGGGAAGACGAAGAGATTGATGATACTGGCACTACCATGTGAATGTACTTAATGCCACTGAATATTGTACCTAAAAATGACTACAATGATAAATTTGTATTATGTGTATTTATTTTTTTAAAAGATTTATTCATGGGCCTCCCTGGTGGCGCAGTGGGTTAAGCAACACACTATGAAGCAAACCGCAGCCACTGCAGCACGAGTTCAATCCCTGCTGCCGGCCAGGGAGGGGACCCACATGGCGCAGCAGACCTCTCCTGCTGTGCCCGCTGCTCCCCTCAGCAGTGTACTTTGGTTGATCTGCCTGTTCTGCTCCCCGCTCTCTGTGGTGAATCCTCTCACCACCCCCACACACCTCTGGCTTGTACCCCAGTGCTTGTATGAATAAATAAATAAATCTTTAAAAAAATTAAAAATAAAGTGAATGTCTTTTTTTTTAAAAAAAAAAAAAGATTTATTCATGCACACAAGAACTGGGGTACAGGCCAGAGGTGTAGGGGTGAGAGGATCCACCAGAGACAGAGGGGAGCAGAACAGGCAGATGGACTGAAATACTGCTAAGGGGAGCAGCGGGCGAGGCAGGAGAGGTCTGCTGCGCCATGTGGGTCAGCTCCCTGGGAGGCAGGGATCGAACTCGTGCTGCAGTGGTTGTGTTATAGGGAAACCCTAATATAAAATGGGTTTGCCTGACTGGGTCCTCAAGCCCCAACTGCAGGCACACACAACAAAAGTTAATAAAGGTTTTTATTTACAAGAGAAGGGGAAACAGCATAATGAATAACAAGAAGAGAGGGATACAGATCTGTAAATGTTCTACCAGTTCCTGAGAGCTGGAACCCAACAGGCACGCTGCATTGAGAGCTGGCTCCGGAAGAAAAGGGAAGCCCAAGGCCCACATGTCTGCTTTTATACCCAGCCTGGCTGCCCAACTCCACCCCCAGTTCCCAGGGATCCGCTCTTCGATGATGTCCTTATGGGATTTGTAGTTCTTGGATCTTGTAGGTCTGGAGTGGGGGTCGGAGTCCATAACCTATGTGTGTGTAATCCATTCAGGAGGACCTTTCCCCGCTAACAGCTGCAGTTTGCTTCGCAGTGCTATGCTTAGCCCACTGCACCACCAGGGAGGGCCCTATTATATATTTTTTTTCTTTAGAGCTGCAGTTCTCTGGAAGCCTCCCTGGACTCCCTAGCGGAAACTGTGAGTGGTGGCTGCAATTCTTGGTGTGCTTGGAAGTTGGTGTGCAGGCCCGTTCTTGGGGGGTTGGCATCCACTGGGCCCCACAGTGCCTCTCTCCTGATACCATTGGGGTACATGAGATATAAAGGCAACTGCTAAAGGAACCTTGGAAACCAAAGGATGTAGGTAGAGTTTGGGAATTAGTCTGGCTCAAAGGAAAATCAAGTCTAAGCTAAAATAAAAGGGATCCTTGATGACTAAAGACTTGAGTGCCTTGGGACCCTACGTGCCCTATGGCACTATGAAGCATCTGCAGCTACTGCAGCGCGAGTTCGATTCCCAGCCAGGGAGGGAACCCACATGGTGCAGTAGACCTCTCCTGCTCACCCGCTGCTCCCCTCGGCAGTGTGTTTCAGTCCATCTGCCTGGTCTGCTCCCAACTCTGTCTCTGGTGAAGGAAGAAAGATGTTAAAGCGACTCATCCCACCGTTGTTATTGTTAAAAAATGAAACTCAGCCAAGTACATTTCAAAGCCCGGGGCTGGGACGGCCTCCAGTCCGGCAGCTGGGAGGGGCGCCAGGGACATGGGCAGGGGCTCCTCCTGCCAGACCCGAATCCTGCTCTGCCTCTGCCTCTCACACCGGCCACGCCACGTGGGGCATGCAGGTGGGGCTTGAAGGGACCCTCAGGGCCTCCGTCCTCGCACTTTCCGTCTGGGTTTTCAGGCCTGGATGGGAACCAGAGAGTGAGGTGCTGGCACCACCGGCTGGCAGAGGAACCGCTGCTGACAAGGGCTCCCCTGCCCTCCCAGGGGCGCTCCAGGGGGTGGGCGATGCCTTTTATTGAGAACCCTCCCCCCACCCCACCCCCACCATGTTGCATTCTGGGGGGAGGGGAAGCAGCCACTGTCATTGTCCCTGAACACTGGCTGGCAGGAGGCCAGGGAGGGGGGTCCCCAATAGGAAATTTGCAGCTGCCTGTCTTTAAGGTAAAATTACCGTAATTACTCCAATTACCAAATCCATCAAGAGCTTTGGACTGAGGAGGCCCAGAGAACAATCGGCTCTGAGGAGGGTGAGTCACAGGGTGGGGGCACCGAGTGTGTGTGGGGAGCTGTGATGTTAGACTGGGCCCTCACTGGGGGTGGGGAAATGTGGAGCCGTAATTAGCCAGCGCCCCACTTTGTTCCCTCAGATTTTCCTCTTACATCAGAAAGAAAAAAAATTTGCTTTTTCAAAGAAAGAGCTCTCTCTGGCTTCTCCCTTCACCCCTAACCAACTGACTGGGGCCGCAAGACTGAGAGCAGGTTCAGGCCCTGCACAGACCTGGGTGTGGCCCTAGTTCTGCTTTGCCTGTGGGCCCCTCCCCAGCCCCACCTGGGGACCCATGCCCCATTCCCCCCTGTAGGTACTGGGTGAGGGCAGTGGAGGCTGGCAGATTGGGGGGCACGGAGCGGTGGTCTTGGGGAGCCCTGGCTCTGGAGCCGGAAAGGCAGGCACAGTTTTCTCTTGGAGGAGGCAGTGGCCTCTGCAAAGAGAGCTTCAGAGACCTACCTGCTTCCACCGGTTCCCACAACTCCATTCGCAGGCTCACGCGAGGCTGAAAGTGGAATGTGGCTCTGACACCCACCAGCACTTGGCAAGGCTTGTTTAAATCTTCACGTTAATTTCCCGGGCTGTTTAAGGGAATTCCTGAGTCCGCAGGGGCCACTGTCGTCAGAGGACTAAACAGTCGGACCTTGGGGTACGGTGGGAAAAACAGAGGGTGGGGGGCGAGGACAGTGGGGACAGCAGGAGTCATCTGCACTTTTGCCTTTGTTTCAGGGGCTGCCAACCTCCACTTTTCTAGAAACTTGCTGCTTCCTGGACTATAGCTCTTAAAGGTAAGACACTCAAGTCTTTTTCTAAAGATTTATTTATTTATGTACACAAGAGCTGGGGTACAGGCCAGAGGCGTGGGGGGTGAAAATCACCCACCCCCTGGAGCGCCCCTGGGAGGGCAGGGGAGCCCTTGTCAGCAGCGGTTCCTCTGCCAGCCGGTGGTGCCAGCACCTCACTCTCTGGTTCCCATCCAGGCCTGAAAACCCAGACGGAAAGTGCGAGGACGGAGGCCCTGAGGGTCCCTTCAAGCCCCACCTGCATGCCCCACGTGGCGTGGCCGGTGTGAGAGGCAGAGGCAGAGCAGGATTCGGGTCTGGCAGGAGGAGCCCCTGCCCATGTCCCTGGCGCCCCTCCCAGCTGCCGGACTGGAGGCCGTCCCAGCCCCGGGCTTTGAAATGTACTTGGCTGAGTTTCATTTTTTAACAATAACAACGGTGGGATGAGTCGCTTTAACATCTTCCTTCCTTCACAAGGCGCCAACTCTGAAGGGTTCAGTGCCGCCCGGTGCCTGACGCGCAACAGAAGTGTTTGCTGCTGGCCCGCTGGACGGTGTAACAGGCGGAAACGGTGTGGGAGGAGCATGAGCACAGGCTCTGAGGCCAGAGGGGCAGAGTAAGTTCAGAAAGTGAACTTATTCTTACAGGGCCCAAGGGGAAGGCTCTCGAGGTAGGGGCGGGGGAGGAGAACAAGGAGATGGGAGTGGAGTCAACGGAACCCAAGGGACACCCGGATTGGGGAGCTGGCGGGAGAAGACCTAAGGGGGTAAAGGTCATAGGGATGTGGCCTCAGGTGCGCGCCCCCTGTGGCTACTCCCTTCGCCTTCCAGACATACTTTCACACGGATCTTGTCTCAGGCCACTGAATTGCTGCGAAGCTCATCCCAGCCTTCCCTGGTCCCGGGGAAGTGAGGCTGCAGAACTCCACCTTACCTGCCGGGGTGAGCAGTGTCTCTCCACCTCTCCCGCTCCTTTGGGACCAATGAATAGCTGGGCTCTCCTGGGAATGACCACCCAAAGGCCCCCACCCCCACCCCGCGCACCTTTTCCTGGCTAGCCAGTCACTGGCTCAGCTGCAGGTGGCCACAAAGGGTAGGAGGATTTGGATGAAGGTGGTGGGGAGGGCAGGATGGCAAAGCCCTGGGAGAGGGCCAGACCCCCTCCCCCTCTGCTGCCTGGACAACCTCTATGCCTGGCACATGGTGCTCCAGCAACAACACGGTGACCTTGAGTACACTCTTTCTGTTCTCTGCCAACCTCTTCGGTTGTCTCCACAGCCCTGCACCATTTCCGTGTCAGTACAAGTGTCCCCTGCTATGAGAGGTCTTCGTAGCGGATGCTCCACGTCCCCATGTCCACCATTCCTTCTGCATCCTGCGGGGGTGGTGGCTTCATGCCGCCAGCCCCTGCGACGCCGCCCTCGTCCTCCTCTGACAAAGGCTGGTGCTCGGCCTGCGAGCCGGGTCAGGCCAGCGGGCAGTTCACTGAGCGTGGGCTCAGCCGTGGTGGGAGGCGCGAAAACGACCCGGCTTCTCTGCTCTGCTCTGGCACTTGCTGGAGGCAGATCGCCCGTTGTCCAGAAGCCTGCCCCTTTGCAAACCTTTTGGCCCCAAGTTTTGGTTTTTTAAATTTTTATTTATTTTTTAAAGATTTATTTATTTATGCATACAAGAGCTGGGTTACAGGCCAAAGGTGTAGGCGGTGAGAGGATCCACCTGATACAGAGTGGGGAGCAGAACTGGCAGATGGACTGAAACACACTGCTGAGGGGAGCAGCGGGCGAGGCAGGAGAGGTCTGCTGCGCCATGTGGGTCCCCTCCCTGGCCGGGGATCGAACTCGTGCTGCTGTGCAATGGATGCTTCACAGCGGGGCGCTCAACCCGATGCGCCACCAGGGGGCCCACTTTTAGGTTTTGACGAGAATGTTCTTCCGATTGCCTGTGTCCTGCATGGCCTTTCCTGGGCCAGGTGGAGAGAGCTCTGGCATCTTTGTGTGAGAACACCAGGCCTAGGGTGAGGGGCCTCCAGCCTACCTAAGCCCCATCTCCAAATATGAGTACCTGGGGTGTGGGGGGAGGTTTCAAAACACGGACTGGGGGGGACACAGCTCAGTCCAGAACGAGGCTCCTTGAAAGCAGCAGGATTCCAGGCCAGGAGGGGCCGGACAGCAGCCAGCGGAGGCCGCTCCCGCCGTGAGCTGTGCTAACCCAGGAGGGGCTGGTGCGGCATCATCAATCACCCGCGCCGGCGGGGAAGATGAGCAGGGATAGCGTGAAGATGAATGGGCCGCCTGACGTGCGATTAAACGGGATCCTCGAGCAGCCGCCGCGCACTGGGAGCCGACTGAGCGAGCAGCCAGACTGCGGGGCACCAGGTACCTGCCCCTGCCGCCTGCCGAAGTTCTCCCCAACCACAGCTCCGTCACCTGCCCAGTCCCTGAGGGAGGGAGGGAGGCACCCAGCGGGACCAGGGACCAGGCAGGTGCCGGGAACAGTAGGGAGATAAAACCGCCAGCCACTGCAGGCTGCCTGGCGCTTGCTAATGATTAATAGTAATAACGGGAGCACTTTTAAAGGAGCCTTTGAGAATAGCCCTTCAGTTTCTCCTTTTCATTCATCAAGCAGGGAGGTGAGAGCCAAGTCCAGAGGCGAGGGCAATGGACTCTGGAGGACACAGAGAGGCCAAGAGGGGGCCATTGATTCACTCATCCAGCCGACTGATTTTTACTGAGCACCTACTATGTACTGTCATGTCCACAAAGCTGAGCGAAACCTTGCAAGTTTCTTTCGTGGGGTTACGTCCTAGTTGGGAGGCAGATGATAAAAAAACAAAAAACCAACAAAGCGGACCTACATTTGTGGATCTAAAAAATCATGCTGGGCCTCCCTGGTGGCGCAAGGGGTTAAGATCCGCACTATGAAGCATCTGCAGCCACTGTAGCACGAGGTCCATCCAGGCCAGGGAGGTGACCCACAGGGGGCAGCAGACCTCTCCTGTCTCCCCGCTGCTCCCCTCAGCAGTATGTTTCAGTCCATCTGCCAGTTCTGCTCCCCACTCTGTCTCTGGTGCATCGTCTCACCCCCCAACACCTCTGTCCTGTACCCCAGCTCTTGAATGCATGAATAAATAAATCTTTTTTTAAAATAACAAAGTTTGTAAGCTGATGTTTGCTTTAAGACTATTTGATTCAAGTCTGTCTCTTCCACAGGGCTGTGGGCACTTAAGTGCAGGACCCTGTCTGTCCTCTTCGCTACAAGTCCCGCGCTCCACGCGGCACCCCGGCCAGAGCAGCAAGCCTTCGTTAAATAATGGACGATGGCTTCTATCACTTCAGCCAGGCAGCTCCCCAGGAAGGCAGGAGTACCCAATTCTGATCACCCCAGAAAGACAAAGGCCAGCGGCAGCCTGAGACGAGGGCCACTGCCCTCAGTGGCCCCAGCTTTGAGGTGCCGGCCCCTCCTGGGTTAGGGCAGAAATCCCACAGGAGACCAAGCGCACGCAGCGAGCGGGAGGGAAGCTCTTCACTCACACGGACAGCGGCGGCTCTCCAAGTCGAGCCGAGGGCCGAGGCCACAGAGCAGACGTGGCCCGAAGCCAGGGGGCGCTGGCACCAGGGTGTGTGTGGCCTTGTGAGCCACCAGCTGTCCCTGAAACTCTCAGTCCACAGACTATGGCCCAGCTTAGCTCATCAGCGGGTCGGCCTGGCATCCTCCACGTTACTTGCACGGGCAACCCTGGCGAGAAGGCCCTGTCCTGGCACGCGCCCCTCTCCACGGCGAGGTGGCCCCTGTCCCCTCAACCCTGCTGCCCCCGTGAAATGACCTCGGTGACATGCCTGAGGACACAGCCTCTTGGTGTCAGGCATTGGGGCGCTCCAGGGCCCCTCCTCTCCTGATTCCCAAAGTGGCGAAGATTCAGATGATGAGAGACAGAGACAGAGACACAGAGAGAAACAAAGACAGAGAGAGACAGAGAGACAGAGACAGACACAGAGAGAGAAACAGAGACAGAGAGAGAAACAGAGAGACACAGAGAGAGACAGAGAGACAGAGACAGAGAGACACAGAGACAGACACAGAGAGAGACAGAGAGAGACAGAGACAGATACAGAGAGAGACACAGAAACAGACAGAGACAGAGAGACAGAGACACAGAGAGAGACACAGAAACAGACAGAGACAGAGAGAGACACAGAAACAGACAGAGACAGAGACAGAGAGAGACAGAGAGAGACACAGAGACAGAGACAGAGAGACACAGAGACAGACACAGAGAGAGACAGAGAGAGACAGAGACAGATACAGAGAGAGACACAGAGACAGAGACAGAGAGACACAGAGAGAAACAGAGAGAGAGACAGAGGTAGAGAGAGAGACAGACAGAGACAGCCATCCACGCGGGCACACATACATGATGCCTTGAACTCAAATGTGCGAGCCCTTAAACACAAATGCCCAAAATTTCGAGACACACGCACGAGCCACCTGTGCTCACCCATGCCGTGCCCTCCCACACACCCGGTCCCGAGTGCGCGCACAGCAGGCTGCGAGACACAACGTGCGCCCGACGCCCGACGCCCGACGCCCGACGCCCGCAGCGCGCCCGAGGGCTGCAGACCGGTGCGCACGGACGGATGCACTGGCCACCGCACGCGGCCCGCACAGCCGACGACGGCCGTCCTCCGCTCTGGATCTGAACCCCGACCCGCTCAGGACGCCTCACTGCGCGCTCACTGTTCTTGGAAGGCCCTTCCCTTCCACAGTCCGCTCCTCGCTCCAAGCGCCCCGCACCCTACAAAGCGACGCCCCCGCTTTCCAACCCTGGATCAAACACACAGGGGCTGCTGGAAATGGGTCAAGGGAGAGAGCTACAGGAGACCCCGCGCCGCTCGGGTGTCTCCTTCCTCAGCCCCGCGAGGCGCCCCCATTTCTGGGACCCCGCCCCTCGCGGACGGTGACGGGGCGGGGGCGCCCTCTGGTGGCAGCTCTCGGCAGCGCGTCTCCAGACTGCGGCCTGGGAGCCCCGGAGGATGCGCCGCCCCGGGCGCCTCCCGCCAGCCCTGACCCCTTTCTCCATGCCCTGGAGCGGAGGCTGTCCCCGCCTCGAGGTGCGGCATCTGAAAGAGGTACCCTGCACCCCATGTTCACAGTGGCATTATTCATTTCCATGGCAGGGAAATGACCTAAGTATCTGGATGGGTGACTGAATGACAAGTGTGCCCTATTTCATTGTTCAGCGTTCGTGGAAGGTGACGCTCCACGAATTCCACTGGGAATTCTGGGATAAAGACGGTTCGCTCTAGACATCGGTGATAAAGTAGCCTCAAGGAGTCGGCAGTCACACACTGGGGGTCGAGGCTTAGAATAAAGTGGGTGGCACCGTGAGCAGCAAGAAGGAACTTTCAAAACAGGCGCCTAGACGAGGTCATCAAGCGTCTGAATCACAGCTTCCCCCGGGCTGCATTTTACTTGAAAGATCCTGGTCCTGAGAGATTTTTTTTTCTTAAAAAACAAGGAGGGGGCGGGCCTCCCTGGTAGCAAAGTGGGTTAAGCAACACACTATGAAGCAGACCGCAGTCACTGCAACATGAGTTCAATCCCTGCTGCCGGCAGGAGAGGTGACCCACATGGCGCAGCAGACCTCTCCTGCCTCACCCGCTGCGTGCTGTGTGCTTCAATCTGCCTGTTCTGCTCCCCATTCTGTCTCTGGTGGATCCTCTCACCCCCACATCTCTGGCCTGTACCCCAGCTCTTTTTTTTTTTAAGATTTATTTTATTTATGCATACAAGCACTGGGGTACAGGCCAGAGGTGTGGGGAGTGAGAGGATTCACCACAGAGAGCAGATAGCAGAACAGGCAGATCAACAGAAGTACACTGCTGAGGGGAGCAGCGGGGAGGCAGGAGAGGTCTGCTGCGCCATGTGGGTCCCCTCCCCGCCGGCAGCAGGGATCGAACTCGTGCTGCAGTGGCTGTGGTTTGCTTCGTAGTGCGCCACCAGGGAGGCCCCACCCCAATTCTTGTATGCATAAATAAATAAATCTTTAAAAAAAATCAGGTTTGGGGAGGGCTAGTTTTTTAATCCACCCCCTTTGACAGGTGTTTGGGTTTATATTTGTCAGTATCAGAAGTGACATCACAACACACACACGCACACACACACCCGGGTACGACCATCTACCTTTGTGCACAGGTAGCAGCAGAAGAGCCGGCCGGAAGCAGCACTAAACCCAAGGGGGTTTGGGAAATGTGACACTTCTTGCCTGTGGTCTTCCCAAACCATTTGTGCTGCTGGACGTGACTTTCTGGCAGCTGCAGCCCAGGACCCCACCTACCCGGCCTCTGCTTGTGGGGATCTGTGCCCTGACGTCCCTGAAGCTTAGTTTTTTGCCTCAGCCTGCGACCCACCAGGGAAGCCCCCAGCTCCTGGAGGTGGGAGCCGGCGCACAGGACCTGCTGCAGACACGCCGCCCACCGTGCACGACAGGGGACCCGCGCTCAGAAGGTAGAGCTCAACCTGCCGCCGGCCTGAAATCTTCACTTTTGCACGAGGGGCCCGTGTTCGTTCTGCACGTGGCTGCCTCACCCCTGGATCCCGGTCTGTGCCTCCTTCCCTCTGCCCTGCCCTCACCCCGAGCTCAACTCCCAGTCATGAGCACTCCCATCCCAAACAAACTCAAAGGTGGCAGAGCGAAGAAAGCGCAAAAGCACTGGTGCAAGAGAGCAGCTGGGCACAGCCTGGCCCCTCCCCGACCTGGAGACCCATTCCCCGTGAGTCACAGAGCCGGCTGGGGCAGTGATGCTTTCTCAGAGCTGCCAGTCCGCTCGCTCCTGCACGGTGCTCACTCGGCGCGGCGCTCGCTCTGCGAGTCTCTTGGAAAGCGCTAGCATCTGTGTTTTCGTGACAGCTGGGAAACTGCGGTGACTAAACCAACACAGAAGTTGCCGCCTGTCACCGTGCTGACAGGGAGAGGGGAGCAGCAAGCAGAAGCCCCCTCATGTCTTTGGACGAGCTCTTTGAGGTGGTCCCACGCAGCGCTGTCAGACAGGTGCGCACTGAAACCCCGTGAGCTCCAAAGGTCCTTCCTTGTCCGGAGACTGAATCCCAGCGTGGTTTATTCGTGGAATGACCTTGGGGAGCCCGTGACCTTGTGGTCCCGGAAGCCAGCTTCCCTCTGGTCCTGCGCAGGCGATGGTGTGGTTTCGAGCTGCTTCGGCCAGCACAGGTTTCTGAAGCCTCTCTGTGGCCGGTGGCCAGAAAGCTCCCAGCGCCAGGCCCAGGCGCTAAGCAGGAGCCCTCGCTGATGTCGTTGGGTAAATGCTGATCTGGTTCTGGGCGCTTCCCACTTGCGATTCAGAGGACAGCGACTTGCCCAAGACGGCCCAGGTGGAGAGACGCTCTGGCTCCTGGCCTGCAATGAGCGAGCAGAAGCTGCTGCGTCCAGCCTGGAGTGGAGCACGCCACCAGGTCAGGTGGCCAGCAGATGGCCCGAAGCCCTTCCCTGCGCATGCACGCACACTCACGTGCTAGTGACCTGTGGGAGAAGGCAGCACCCCGGAAACGCTCTGCTGCAGACACCCCACCTCGGTCTGTGTGACCATGCGCATTTCCCGTTCCCTCTCTGGGCCTCATCACCGTCAGGTGGAGAGCAGGCCAGGGAAGGCAGCTCTGCAGGTCTGGAGCAAGACGCTTTGCCTGCGGTCCTGGCAGTGGAGTGACTCAGAACTGGCACCCCGCCCCCACCCTGCTGCCCCTCGGCATCCAGCACCCCCAGCGCCGTGAATAAATGGACGTGGTCAAGGCCCGTTTGGCGGTGCTCCCCTGCATGTGGGGACCCCTGTGCCTTTAATCAGGACCCACACCGCTGGCCTCCCCGGCCCGCCCCGCTGTCCAGCTGCCTCTGTGCCCCAGCGGCCACCTCCGCCAGGACGCCTGCTTGTCCCGCCTCCGCCCTAGGGGCCCGGGAGGCCATCGGCACTGGAGGCTTTGTGTGTCCATCTGTGGAAGAGATGAGTCGGGGGTCCCAGGGCAGCACCTCCCTTTCCAAGTCCTCCTCCTTCCCCGGCGGGACGCGCCCGTCCGCTGGGCTACGCCGGAGCCCGGCTGCCGCTGCGAAAACCAGGCTAGAGACAAATGGAAACGGACAGTGAGAAAGGCAGACCCAGGACGGCGGGAAGGACTCACAGGAGCGGGACAGCGTTCCTGGGTAGAGTCCAATCCTCTCATCCCACTGACCACCCAGAAAATGAGACAGGCTACTGCATTTGTGGGGCCCACTGAGAAATGAATATGTGGGCTCCCTTGTTCAAAACTCATCCTATATTGAGAATTTCAAGACAGCAACAACAGGGCATTGGAGCAAGCTGGGCCTGTCTAACATGGAGCCCTGCTGGGCTGCAGGGGTCACCCCACTGAGCTGGCCCTAAAGCTGTGTGTTTTCTGGGGACCAGGCCCCTAGAGTCAAGGTCGTGACCTGAAGGCTCAGAATCACTGTGACTGAGGTTGTGAGGGGCCTTGCTTCCCTCCACCTCCTGCCGGTGTGCAGACTGCAGTGGAGGGGGTGGGGCAGAGGTGCGCGGCAGGTTCTTTGTAAGATGCTTCATAGTGCAGGGCTGGCCGGCCGGTGCAAGGAGCCCGCTCTCAACCCCGCTGCCCTGGCTCGGCAGGACTGCCCTTCCTGCCCCACCCCTGGAAGGCCTCACCTGGGCACGGCCTCAGCAGCTGGGTCTTCCCTCCTCTTGGCTCTGCAGTGTCTCCTCCCAGCAAAACTCTCCCGGGCCTTTGCTCCAGGGCTCCCAATCCAAGCACAAATCTGAGTCACTTTCCTCTGAATCTGTGGAGGTAGGAGACGCCCGGCCCCTGTCACCTGCCCCTGACCCAGAGAGAGTGCCCTGCCAGGCCCGGGCCTCCCTGCAGCCTTGGCTGGGCCAGAGGGTCAGGGCAGAGTCTCCATGCACCTGCAGCCCGGAGACTGCAGGGCTCTGAATAGTGTCCAGGCGCCAAGGAAGAAAGTGGGACACACCCACCTGCAAGAGAAGGCCAGACCCGAGAGGTGACAGTGACCCGCTACATAACCTGGCAGCCCTGCAGCCTGGATTCCAGACACCGCAATGAAGCAGGTGCTGCAACAGAGCGAGTCACGCGACCGCTCGCTCTGCGGCCCCAGCGCACGGAAGCTGCCTTTGCCCCAGACTGGCGCCTGCCCGCGTGCACGGCGGGCAGGGGGTCTCAGACTGCAACGTGCCGACACGAAGCGAGCGCACACCCTGGGAAAATGGCATCGACAGGCCCGCTGCACTCACGAGCTGTCGCAAACCCTCAACTTGTGAAAACCAAAACCAAAGCCAAAAAACCACCCCACAGTATTTGCGGAGTCAAGTCGAGGGGCGCGGAGCGCAGCACAAGGGATGCCTGTCTGGGCGTGGGCCAGGCGGGGGCGCCAGAGAGACGCCGCGGTTCGGTCACTGACTGGCTCGCATCAAACCGCGCACGCGGGCCCCTTGCAGCGCTGTTCTGCGGTCACACACACACAAGTGATAAACGCCCTGCAGCTGGGCGTGTCGGTCGTGGGAGGCGGGTGACGGGAACGGCACTCTCCCCGCGACGCAGGCCAGGTCTCTGTCAGATGGATGGGGTTAGGGCTGTATCTTCTGACTTGCAGGGAGTTACTGCAGGCAAACTGCAAGAACACTGGACCCCACGTGGACAGGGAACCTCCACAAATGTGTAAATGTGCGCACTGGCTGGCGAGCCTGACAGTGGTGAGAAGAGAAGGGGCAGGGGAGGTTTCTGTTTTTCTTTTTTCTTTTTAAAGATTTATTTATGCATACAAGAACTGGGGTACAGGCCAGAGGGGGGGGGGTGTTGAGAGGATTCACCAGAGACAGTGGGGAACAGAACAGGCAGATCAAGAGAAATACACTGCGAGAGGTCTGCCGCGCCATGTGGATCACTTCCTTGGCCGGCAGCAGGGATCGAACTCGTGCTGCAGTGCTTAATCCACTGCGCCACCAGGAGGCCCTCTGTTTTTCTTACTATATGTGAGTTGTTTCACTGGGTGCAGAGAAGCCCAGGAGGCTGGAGAGAGCCCCTCCCACCACCAGCCGCAGACCAAGGGCAGGAGACAGAGGGGCAGAGCCTCAATTTCTGCATCTGTAAAATGGGCACGGTAGACTCTTCTATGATGAGGGGAACTGTGGCAGGCCCTCAAAACAGGGGCTGGACAACATGGGCGGTGACAAGACTTAAGCTCCAGAGACCACTCTGGCCAGAGGGGACTGTTCTCTGAACACTATTACCTGCTAAGTGCTCCGCATGCATTTTGCCACTGAATACTCTTAACAACTTCCCGAAGGAACTGCCAGTGTTACTCTATTTTACAAAGAGGGAGGCGAAATATCTGGGCTCACAGCGGGAGTGCCAGTGCTCTCCCCCTTCTCCACGTGCCCCTCTTCCTGCCCAGCCCCACAGGCCCCTGCTGCTCCACGGGGTGCTCTTGTTTGAAGCCAGAGGGCCCAAGGGAAGCTTTGGACCTCTTGCTCTAAGGACTGCTGTGCCCACCCCGTTTCAGCCCTAAATCCCCCTCTTTGGAGGTTTCCTTTCTGCAAATTCCTGGCAAATGGCAAAAGGAAACAACTTTCCGGGAACAGCATCTTCCCTTCCCCTGTTCCCTCCTTAGGGACTAGGCTGGCTACTCTGGCCAGCTCCTGGTCGGTTCAGCTGCCCAGGTCTTCCAGTCTCCAGGAGGCTCTCTTCTCATCCCCCTTACTCCTCCCTCAACTGGGCAACCCTTTGCCTACTGGGCAAAAGCGCCCTGCTGAGCTAGGCCAGGCCAGAGGGGGAGGAGGGGGCTCAGAACTGTTCTTGCCCGCTCTGCTCTTTGCTCTTGCACCCAATGCCAGACCCAGCTGATCCCAACAGAGGCAAGCAGAGCAGAACACCACAGGCAGGGGTGTCCCCAGCCTCAGCTCCCCAAACCCTGATCGGCTCAGTCCGCCCCCTCCCCCAGGTAAGAGCTGCTTCGGAACAGTCACAATACTGAGAGTTCCAAGAAGACAGAGACCCTGAACTGGGACCTCTCACCTCCTCTTACACATCTTTGCCTCATCATGGCAAAATTAGCAAAAAGACCTCCAATTGCCACAGGAGACGGCAGCCACCAGTCTTTCAGGACACGGTCAGAGAAGGGGCTGGAGCAGGGCAGGGCACCCGAGGGAAATGAACAGCTGGAGGCAGTGCCCTGGATCTTGGGGCGCTGTCCCCAACTGTGGAAGACACACTAAGCCCCTCCTGCACGTCCTCGGACCACGTCGACTGGATTCTCAACCTAGGAGCACCTACTATGTGCATGTGTGCCCGTGCCGCCCTCACATCTCTCCACACGCAAGGGGTGGGGCCCTCACTCTCCATCTGTGCATGAGATGAAGGCTCAGAGAAGACAGGCCAGAGTCACACAGCCGTAGGGGGCCCCGTAGGGAGGTGGCCCCCGACAACTGGCACTCTTAAGCACTTCACGGGCGCGGCCTTGGGCAGGGTGTACGGCCTTGCTTCTCTTCTCCAAACCTGTTTTCTCAATTGTGTAAGAATCACTTCACAGTAGGGCTATTGTGAGGACTCGCACACAGTAGGGTTACATCAACTGTTTAGCATAAGACTACTCTGTGCACAGTCCGTTGAAACAACGTCAGCTATTAGTCTGAACCAGTGAAGGGCGAGGTTGTCACCTAGCCCGGACCCCCGGATTGCAGAGGGACAGTTTTATAACCACGACGCAGGCCGACTCTTTGATGTCCGCTGGCCGCCGGCCTCAGGCCCGAGTGCTGTCCCTCAGGGTTGTGGGAAGATGAGAGCATACCTGACACAAACATTTACTGGAAGCAGAAGGCGCTCCCATTATTTCACAGTTCCGAACTCCACTTTTGAGATCACGGGGCAGGCGGGGTGCGGGCGAGCTGCCCACCCTGGCTCAATGCCATCTGACCAGCGCTGGCGCAGGCTCCGTGCAAGGTGGTCAAGGGTCTGAGGAGCGGGAGGCGGGAGGTCAAGGGGCCCCTGGCAGAGGTGAAAGGAGTGTCCAGGGTGCCAGGATGCCCAAGGGGCAGTGTCACACCTGAACCCAGCCAGCTGTCCCTTTGACCCACCAGCATGCCCCCCACCCCACTTCCCTTTTGGCCAGCTGTGCCCACCTCCCGCTTCTCTGGGTGGCATGCTGGACGGGCGGCATCTGCAGGTCTCACTGTGAGGTCTGGCACAAAACAGTGAGTGGTTGGCAGGGCACCGATAAAGCCCTGAGGCTGCTGGGTTCTGTTGTGCAGGTTGCTTACTGCACAAAAGCCCCGGCTGAGGGGGTGAGAGAGGCCGACATTCGGCGGCACTCCACTAAGCCTGGTGCCCTGGCCACATTCACAGAGGGGCACCTTTCACAAACTTCTGCAGAGGGGCCACCTCCCATGTATGCCTATGCCCTCTGAGGTGACCAGAGACTCACTGCTTCCCGGTCACCTCGGACTTCAGAGGTTAAGATGCCGAACTGGCAAACCAATCCTTACAGGCCCGGCATGGCTGAGCCTGCAGTTAAAACCCCCGACAGAAGCCTTTCTCCGCCATGGTTCCAGGACGCGGCCCGATGACCCCTGCCCAGCCCCAGGGCCCAGGGCCCAGTCTGGGCGGCTCACCTCGGCTAAGTAGGCAGCGTAGCCAGATGATCGACAAAAACAGCAGCAAGCCCACGGGCAGGCCGAGCCAGAACACCAGGAAGGAAAATGTGAGGTCATTCACCAGCGGCACGAGAGGGTACTTCATGGTGTCGGCGGGCAGTCCGGGCCAGCCTGGGCCGCGGCCACGCTGTGCCCTCAGCCCAATTGTGACTGAGTGGTGACCTAACAGGAAAGTCAGCGTGTCCTTCGGGGGAAGGAGAGCTGTTTGGACGCACGAGCAGGAGCCAGTGCAGCAAGTTTGGCTGAACACGAGCCCAGGCTCCCAGGCAGTCAGGCCTGGGCTGCTGAGGTGCAGCGGGGTTCATGGGACAGCCCCTGATCCTGACTTGACTGAGCTGCTAAAAGTTAGATAAGTCGGATCAACATTGCCCCAGATGCTCATCTATTTGGGGTCACTGATCCCTCCAGGAGCCAGCGGGCCCCCAGATCCCGGTTCTGGCTGCACGTGCCAGTCACCCTTTGCGGCAGGTGGGGATGCAGCGGCCGGGAGGAGGGTGGGCCTCGCATGGCAGCTGCTGCAGCTCCAGCCAATAATGTGCTGCAGGAGATGCGGACCCAGCAAGGCCAGAGCCCCACTTGCCCAAGACAGTCAAAACATCTGAGTTTTCACATAAAATCTTCCAGTTTAAGAACACCGATCAAATCTTGCCAAGCTTTCTTGGCTAAGTCAACCAGGCCAGACAGGTTACTGGGCTGCCGTTTTAAAACTTTCTAACCTAAAACACAGGTCTTTCAGTAAGTGGCTGTTTCACTGTAAGTTCCTCTCGCTGGGGTTTCAGTGAGTTGCTTCTCAAGCTTTAACAGCCCATGGGCACAACACTCCCAGATGCCCTTTCTCTCTCCCCCGTAACCTGCCACCACTCACATGAACCAGTTAGCCCCCGTGCTGGCCAGGCAGCTGGAAACCCGGCCGGTGCCTGTGGCAGGAGGAGCAGCCGCTGCTTATGGGGGAAGACAATCAGGGTCTTCTCCACAAGGGCCCTCAGACCGCCTGCTTTCACTCACAGCGGCAGGCGGGTGGTGGCTGGAGGCCGCTGACGAAGCAGGCCGATTCCTGCTCACCTGACCCACGGGCTAGGACTCCAGAGCGGAGGCTCAGCCTCCCACGTGAGTGGGTGACCAGCCTGATGCAGTCTTGACCCAAGACCATGGCTTCTGCCTGCTGGAGAGCTGTGACCAGGGGAACAGCGGTGGGAGTAGGCGGTAGACCAAGGGGACACGGGGTACGAGGACGCCCCTTTCAGAAGGACACCGCCCCAGGGAGGAGGGCAGAGGGCACAGTGACAGCAGAACTAGGGGAGAGGAGAAGTCGGGTCTTCGAGGGCTGACGGTACTGGAACGTGCCCAAGAGGAGTGGCCTGGCAGGCTATGCCGGGCTCAGCCGGAGCCTCGGACCAGCAGCGAAGTGTCTGGGGTGGGGTGATTTCTTGGTATCGGGGCCTGAAGGCACCAGGGTCAAAAAAAGCAGTAAGGCAAGGGCTTTAGCACACATTTCCTGGCCAGAGCTGCTGTGCAGTCAGCCCAGGAAGGAGCTGCGCCAGGCCCCAGGGCCCAGCTGGAGGCCCCACGCTGAAGGGCAGAACAGGCATGGACACCACGTCAGGGGCGGGAGCTCCCAGCCCCGGCTTTCAGTGGCCACTCAGAGGGGTCACTTGAGTCAGGGCCAGGCTGGAGGGGGAGGGCAACTCACCATAACCACTCCCCTGCTGCTTCCTAAGTGGTGCAACCCACCTTGGCGTTGTAATCACGCTGCACGTGTGATCAGGCCTTAAGGTGCTCGTCCCTTCCCGCGGAACGCCCTGCTCCATCCTAGTCCGGGGGCTGGGTAGCAGGGGGATAAGCCCAGCTGCGCTGCCCCGGTCTCCTGCTCCTGGGTGGCCAGGCGCAGCGGAGGTCGGCTTCTCTGCAGGCTGCACCGCCAGCTCTCAGGCAGAGAGGAGCCGGCCCCTTGGTGCCTGGCCTCCAAGGTGGGTCTCCGCTCCAATTATGGACACTCCTTCCAGGACAGCTTTAACACCTTTAACATTACCACATCTTGAGTATTTCATGGAACTCCACAAAAGCAGAGTGGAAACCCACAGACCCCAATTATGAGGGCGCAGAGCAGGGCACAGGTCCTGGGAAGAGCGGACAGGGAACACACGTGCCTGAGGCGCGCGCCTGGCCTACCCCGAAGGCACACACGACATTACTAGTAAGAATCTCCTTAAAATTTAATGACTGCATGTGTTACATCCAGTATTCCATGGGTTTCTTCTGGACAGAGGGTTGGCATAAATACAAACGAGCCTCTGCACTGCCTTCCCCACCCGACGAAGAGAAAACACAGGCGCGAGGGGACACAGGGACACCTTCATATTTACAGTTCGCCTTTACTTTACAGTTCAGTGACAGAAATATTTACAGAAAATACATTAAGAAAAAGATCATGTCTTGGCAACATATCGAAATTCATACAAATTGTATACATGATTTCAAGCAAATAATGATACTGCTTATTTTTTAGCCACAACTGCCAAGCCCTTCAGAGGAGAAAGATGTTCTTGGTCACTGCGAGAGACAAGGACTTGGGAAACTTGGTTTGCTTCAACAAATATTTATTGGGCGCCTACTATATGCAAGGCACTGTGGAATCCCAAATTATACCTTTTCCCTCACCATTAAAAAAAGAAAAGCATCTGAAGAACATGAATTGATATTCTGAGGAAAACACTATACAGTACATGGCTTCTTTAGCTACCGAGAATCACAGCCTGATTCCACACTGAGTGGCTAGATTACCTCCAATCTCTGTCAGGAAAGAGGCTGTCACGGAAATCAGACCAACTCAACTTACTGTTTTGTGTAAACATATAAATCAAATTTTTTTGGGGGGGAGGATACAATCCTGGACGGGCTTTAAATGTTGAATGGAGAACTGCCACAGCACAGTGTCCATCTCCTCCAACAGTTTTTCACCACTGACCAAGAACTGTGTCTTTGAGCAGGATGACTCCCACCTTGGGTGAAGCTCCACCTTCCGATAGAAACAAATACGCTCGAAGACTCTGCCTCTCTACAGACCAGTCTGCAGAGTGTGACAAACGCTTCCCCCGGAGTATGTAAAAAGCAAGCACTCATGAAGGCCTCACAACACACAACCTGTAGGCAACTGACATGACTAGTCAAGGACGTAGGTATTTATAAATGAGTCCAGAGGAGAGTGGGCTGCCCTGACTAGAAGACCACTACTCCTTTCAAAGGGCCAATGGACAGGACCAGGGTCTTAGGAGGAAACACTGGAACAAAGAGAGCTGGATGAATAAAGAAAGGATTCAAAAGGCAAAAGTCCCACTAACTGCCCTCAATGCTCCCAACCAGAGAGGAGGAAAGCCCTTGTCCCGAGGGTAACGATTTCCTCGTCACCAAACGCTACTCTTCTACTGCTTCCTGGTGCACCTGTCACATGTAGCAACTAAACGTTTAAGCCACAGACCAAACTGGTCCTGGCTTCCCTTGAAAGGCTATGAATATATGCTAACAAACTTATCAAGTCAATACTAAAGGTTATTATCAGACACAAAATATGCTCCCTTGGCATTATTCTATTCAAAGCGATTTTTAACAAAGGCATCTGGGTGAACTTAGGGGCCATGAAGACAAACCCATACTAGTGAACGGTCCAAGGATTCTAACCATACTTATCAGATGCTGGTTTTGAGCAGAAGGAACCAGCTCAGGGTAAGGTATGTGCACCCCATTTCCTGTTTGCACTGCACATACCGGGGTTGCATGCCTTCAGGGGCCACACAGTCCAGAAGCCATCCCTCCTCCTCTGGAAGACCATTAAGCCTTCCAGATCACAAACTGCATTCAACATGATTGTTCACTTATCAAAGTCAGTAGAATAACAAGAGTTGCCAGAAAGTAGAGCAAATGGAAGCATCATCAAGCCTACCACCACCACCACACACCACCGTACATTTTGCTGACAGTTACACTGTGCCAAAGGTAAGTTTCTCTGACGCATTACACTGAGTAAGTACACCTGTATCACTTATTTCAGTCTCTGGAATGTTGAACATTGCACACCAAATTACAGCCTTCTTTGTTCACATGCACTAGAACAAGAGCCCATCTTTCCACCGAAACATCAATCTGGAATTCCCATTACAGTTGCTAAACCTTACCTCATACCTGCGGAGCTACTAAAACACTTTTAGAGAACTTGTTATCCCTCCCCTCTCCCCCATGCTACCATCTGAAAACATTAATTTATTGCCCAGATCAAAAATAAAATCAATTACTGAATACTATTATATATACCCTGAATGGAAACTGGAGTCATAGAATGAGGAGGTTACCTTTACCTGAGTTGAAAACAAACATGAAGAAAGTGTACAGCAAACAAGACCAAGAGCCACTGTGCTCACATTTCTTGCTCATAGATGGCAAATGCATACTTCTGGAACAAAAATATTTGCACAGGGAATTAGGTCCTACACTACTACTCCTTACCCCCTAACTAAACTACCAAAACAGCAAACCAAACAGACCGTGTAACCTTGACCTACAGAATCTACCGACGTCAGAGTTCAAGTGGGAAGACACCTCTTCTACAACTGTGATCACTCCTCTTTGGACTTTAAGTGTCACTTATTTTCTAAACATACACTATAGCCTTAATAAAAAGCACGTGAGAATAGAAGAAACGAGCAGTACCTACTCTAGCACTGTAACAGGAATCCTTGTAAGGGTGTTCTGGGTCTGGCCACCTCAAAACGTTTATCCCTGGCAGAAAAGTAGCAGCGAGGTAACAGAAGTATTTCCAAAGTCCTGGCAGGGATTTGTTGTGCCTTCACCTGGCAGAGTCCAGAAAACACAACAAAAACCACTTCTAATAGCTGTCACCCAAAGAGGTGGTAATGTTTATCATTCTGAAGAAATCCAGTAGCTCTCTGGGAGAGCTTAATTAGTAGCATTGAGAAACTACTTCCTGAACCCCAAATTAGAATCCTTCATAAACTACTGCAGTTTCCTGCTTCGTCCTGAATAAGGAACAGTGGATGAAATGAATTCATTTTCAACCCCTGTTGAATCTGCATTTCATACTATTTTACCAATGAATTAACAAATGTTTAACCTGTCATGTCACCGAGCTGGACAGCAGCAGAGAGAGTGATACAGCTTTGAATACCACAACTCCTGTCTCCCCACTAAAGGACAGAGACATGCCTTTCTGTTAGAACTTTTCCTGGGCCAGAAACTGAGATCTTCAGGCTGATGTGTGCAGTGATGAGAATAACTTTTTGAAATGTGGAGATAAAATATGAAATATCGTAACGTCAGACTTCTTATCTGAGGAAAATCATTTATGCTCTTTCCTATCAGTATGACAGCTGGACGGAAGACGGACCTTCCAGTGAGCAGAGAGAAGGTGGACATTTCTCTCTTTCTCTTCTACCTATCAACGCTGAATGTGCAAATACCTGGCAGATTCGGAGACATTTTGATTTTGAACACAACACCTCCTAAAGAATGAGGTACAATACTATCTTCAACTTCTAATTTGCAAATTTGATACTACCAATGCACGTGTTTAACTGAGATGCATAAAGCCTTTCTCCTCAAAAGGCTTATATTTAACTAAAATTGTCATTTTTAAAAGAAAGCTTATGGCTAAAATGTATATCATCATTACCAGCAGGAATATGATTGTGTCTGGGAGCCCATTTCACTAGAATGCCAAAGTCTTCTATCAAATGGGTTTATAATGTGTTTCTCCTATTCCGGTGATTAAACAGTAAGTTCTTGGGGAGTGATTTGTTTTTATTTTTACAGTGATCACCTATGAAATTGTTTTGCTTTGATTCATAGCCCCAAACTGGAGTTCAATAGTCCTAGACAGACAGTGGCCTACGAACTGCAGCTCTTGAGTCCAGCCTCCTGGAAAAGTGAAGTATAAAACTCTGGCTCCAGCTGCTTGTTTCGGTACTTGTTGACAATGTCGGTGATTTTCTGTTTCCGGCGGACATGTGGTGGGCTGTAGGAATCACTCTCCAGTCTCTTTCTTCTACAGACATTAATTACAGTCTGCCTCACCAGAAAACCTTGAAGACAGAGAGTTTTGAAAGGAACGTGAAGAATCAGTCAGCTAAGGTGAATTATCAGTATCAGGCAAACTACTCTGCACACACTCAAACTGTTTTACTTCATTTGCAAGACTTCCTGCCTTTGGAGAGATGGACAAAGCACTGTAATAAGAGTGATCTGGCAGAAGAAATAGACAACGGCAAGGAAAGAGAGAACTGAACTCTGCTCTGACACCCACGTCCTGCCCCGGATGACAGATATCTGCTCCTTCCATTGTGGATGCCTGTCACTTACAGCTCTAGCCACAGTCATACTTACCAGATTGAGCACAGTTCTAACAGAAGAAAACCTGCTTCCCTTGTGACAAGAGCCACAACACACGCTACACAAGGGGCTTACTAATACCACTGTTCCTTATTATACTTCTTTCTTGTTCATAAATACATTAAAGAAAAAAGGAGAGAAACAGTAACGCTTCAGCGTGCACGAAGCCTTACCGAGCGCGCGCCTGCTGACGATCATCCCGTCCACCAGTGGGATAACCATGTTAAATTTTCCAGTAGCTCCTTGAATTTTTATCCGGAATAATCCAGTGTTTAAAGGGTGGATGAAGATCACGGGAACTTCTTTTTCAAGAGTGGTAGATCTTAAGAAAAGAAAACTTTTTACCCTAGACAACCAAGAGCTGAAGTCCCTCACGTGCAATATAAGAACATCACGACTTGTTTCCAGGTAGTGGTTTGTTAGCAGGCAAGGGGTCAATCTGCTCAGAATGCTTTTACAGGGAGCCCATGTTGCTCCCCACCCCAACATCTGCCCCTCAATGCCCATCTCCAGGGTTGGACTTTTCAAGTAGACAAAAAGGAGAGGGGCAGTGGGTGAGTGGTGGTGCAGTGGGCTGAGCACTGCACTGTGACGCAGCTGCAGCACAGCAGTGCAAGTTCGATCCCCAGCTGGGTGGGGGTGACCCACATGGTGCAGCAGACCTCTCCTGTCTCGCCTGCTGCTCCCCTCAGCGGTGTATTTCAGTTGATCTGCCTGTTCTGCTCCCCACTCTGTTTCTGGTGAATCCTCTCACCCGACCCCCACCGGCGCCTCTGACCTGTACCCAGCTTGTATGCATAAATAAATAAATCTTTAAAAAAAAAAAGATGCTGTAAGTCCAGCATTCAGGAACCCGAACTTTAAAAAAAAGGGGGGGGGGGGCATGGTAAAGGAAAGTCAGAGAGAGCTAATATGGACCTAGTAACCACTATGGAACTTTGTCAGGAACAAAAGTGGGGATGTTCAGAGCCCAGGGAATTCTGTCACCACCAATACTGGCCTCTCAGAACAGAAGAGGGACTATAGCTTAGGACCGTTTTGGGAATCCCTGATAAAATTTTTTTAGGGATAGGGGCAGGAGGTAGGGAGGGCCACTAGTCTAGGTTAGCTTCAATGCCCTCAGAAGTGATAAATGGCCACATCTTGGAGGGTCAAAGCCCTCTAAGTCTCTGAGCTGCAGCGGCAAGTGCACATTCAGAAGACGTCTTATACATCTCTTGTGTGGGTGTGCCAAAACATCTAGAGGTACATGTCTTGGTTTCATTTATTTTATTGTTATTTTCTGCAACACACTGAAATTTCTTTCTATAAGGTAAAGTGATTTGGGCCAAAGCAACACTGAGTCAATTTTTCAACACAATATATAAAAATCAATCCTACGACCTGTCCCTTAGATAAATTCTAAACTGTGTTAATTACCAATGAAATAGAAATTCTACAGTCTAATCATACTAGAACTTCTGACCTAAGAAGATTAAAAGAAAAAAAATTAACGCTTAAAAAGGCTCTCTTCAAACTAGTTCTAGAAAAGTCCACCTCATGAAAATTATTCTAATCTTTTTAGCAAGTCAGTGATATGGAGAAAAATAGGGGGAAAAAAAAAAGATGTTCTGGACCAAAATACACTGAAGAAACTAATACCAGATACAACACTGGAATGGATTTTGGTTTGAACAAAGTGGTTATAAAGAACATTGTAGAGAAAATGGAGAAGTTTGACTATATACTGGTTATTAGATGAATTCAAGGAATCACTACTAATGATGTTATCTATCTTGTTGAAAAGTGTTCTTATTTTTTAGAGATGCATAGTGGTGTATTTACAATGTTAGGATATCTGTAATTTGCTTTAAATTTTTTAGAGCAAAAAAGGTTAAATTTTAAAAATGACTTGACCTCTTCCAGAAATTAAAAAAATTGATGTTAAAGTAACTACTCATCTTTACTGACTTCATTTTTATAACAATAACCTAACATTACAATAAATTCATCTTACATGCAATACCAATCATATAATGTAACAGAAGGAACTTACTCAAAAGCTAGAACACTAAGTTTAGCTTGATATGAAGCTAACCTTCATTATGTATGACGTATGAGGTTAGCACTGGGAGTTAAGAGGCCTGGGTTCAGATCACTTTCTCCTTCATGTGCTCAATATGTGACTCTGAACCCCAATGAACCTACTTTACCCCATTTGTAAAATGTGATAATTGTATCACATCTCCTGGAATTATTTCAGAGTATTTCTTTTTTTTACCACAAGCAAGCAAAAGTCTTGAGGCTTGTTATTATTCTTGCAATCTATTTTCTTTTTATTCTTTTTTGTGAATGGGTAGCTAATATAGAAATTTCAGCACAAGTCAGTATTATATTCAACTTAGAAGTGTTTTTCCACTAAATAGCTGATCGATTTTGACAAATTTAACCCCACTCTTTTTATCTAATATTGCTACACCATTAATAAATACTGTCGTTTATTAATTGCCTCCACCTCCCCATTTTTTTTGCTACAGATGAACATAAAACAGTAACTATACCATTTTAAAATTCTTGCTAATTTAATTACTTTGTGCATTTATCTACAAAGAACTTCTTTCTTTGCTCTTTTACTTGATCTGTTTATTTCCTGCTGCTCCATCCTATTGTTCCATTATTTATTACTATAATCAACACATTATGAATTTTTCTATGCTTCAAGACCTGTTCCTGTTAATGAGCTTTAAGAAAATAAAAAGAGTATACCTCAGAGAAGTACTACTATTTGCAGTAGTTTCTACACCAGTACTGATTTCTGTCATCAGGTCTGAGAGGGGAAAGTTTTCTGGAAGAAAACAACAACACTGTAATTAACCTCTCTCTTGTATTTCCCAAATAAATAATAACAAAACTAATTTTTAAAATTTCTCTACAAAAGGGACAACAAATATATGGACTATGCTTTCCTAAAATACATAATCCTTACTATTCTCACATTTCAGAAAGGAAATTCTCTCTCAAGACATAGTCTAGCTAAATTCATCTAAAGCAGAGAGTATTTACAGGCATGATCTGTGGCTGGAAAACATCAATCACACTTTCTAACAAACTCTGAGCTTTACCAAGTATTCATTTCTAATGCTCCTATGTTAACAGCTTATTTAGAAATCATGCAAAATTTACATGTAACAGAAATTCTAAGGACAAATTAATTTTTGCAGTAGATTAGATAATACGGCTCGGGAAGAGATGGTGAGGGAAATGCTCTTTTTTCCCCTTTGCAGAAGTCCTAGGGTTCCTGGGAGCTACATGCCATGGGACCAATTGGCAACAAGCTATTAAATCTTACACTAAGAACAGTTAGAGACATTATATTCACTATTTTCATCAAATCCTTGCAGCTATAAAAACAAGTACCATGGGATCTCCATTTAATAGGTCGGTACATGATCTAAAGCTCAAAGAAACTGAGTGGTGAAGCTGGGATGCAAGCCCAAGCTTGCTGACCTCTAACCCTAACTCCCAGCCACCACACCATGCCTGTGCTGCTGCTCCCTTCAGCACGTCCTGACATTCTAGTACGATATGACTTACAGCCACAGTCCTCACACAGTACCTATATCATCATAGCGTTCCACCCAGACTACTGAAACTCTTGTCTCAGGTCCAAGGGGAGGCACAGGCCGACCCTGAGGCAGCTTCTTCATTCTGGAGCTAGGACTGAGCTATACGAGGCACAGAAAAGCGGAAGAGGAGAAAAAAAGAAAAAGAAAAAAAAAACTGATTTAATAAAACTACCCAATCATCCATTTATCAAGTTGCCAGTGACATCAGGTTAGGGGAAATCACTTCAGAAAAAAGTGTGAAATACATTTACACAAATGTTCTTCATTGGTTTGATGATCAAGAAAAACATACAATGTGTAAGTATGCTAGCTGCAGGTTCCTAGAGGAGAGCTGCGGCAGGTTGAGAAGCCCCCTTCGATTCGGTTTGCTGGAAGTTTTTCTTACAAATGAGTTCAATTTTTTTCAATTGCTTTTACTTAATCTACTGAGATAAGGATATGATTTTTTTTTTAAGTTTTGTTAGTAAATAACAACATGGTTCTTTAATAGATATTAAAAGTTGGTGGCTGACACTGCTCCCCTCAGCAGTGTATTCCAGTCCATCTGCCTGTTCTTCTCCCCACTCTGTCTCTAGTGAATCCTCTCACCTCTGGCCTATATCCCAGCTCTTGTATGTATAAACAAACAAACAAACAAACAAATAAATAAATAAAATCTTTAAAAAAAAAACAAACTTAAGAAACAAGCCAAAAGAGTTTCATTCCATGGCTTAAAAATATATTTTCCAACTCTATCGTATTAAAATTGGTAGCTTAAACATTTTTCAAAAACCACGGTGCTCTGCGCCTCCCTGATGGCTCAGTGGATTGAGTGCCACAATGTGAAGCATCGGGGCCCAGAGTGCGAATTTGATCCCCAGCCAGGGAGGGGACCCACATGGCGCAGCAGACCTCTCCTGCCTCGCCTGCTGCTCCCCTCAGTAGTGTGCTTCAGTCGATTTGCCTGTTCTGCTCCCTACTCGGTCTCTGCTCCCTACGTGGTCTCTCTAAGAGTTATCATTCTCTAGGGATCATTCAGGGAGTAACTATATACTCACATTCAGAAAGTAAGTACAAGAGCAGTCAATCACTGAACATTAGATATGGCTAAAAACCAGCATCACCACCCAACATTTCTTGTTCATCTCTGAAACATATTCTTTGAAACCCTCAAGAGTAATAATCCTGATTTTCAAAATCAGTCTACTTTAGAAGCTCTTAAGACAATCTCCCCCCATCTCCCGGCATTCTTTTAAGCATATACTTATGTTAAAAACAATTTTTCACTGTAGGAGTTAAGTTAAATTAAAATCCTGTACTATGAATGACTTCACTCAAGTTTCACACTTCTTTTGTCTTGTTTGTTTAGCTCTAAATGATTTTCTCATGCTTATGGACTGATCCTGTGCTTTTGTTGTGCTGGCAAGCCTGACCAATTTCCAGTTAAGGATTAAGATTTAGCATGAAGGAAAAACAAAGATAAAGAAATAATATCTACTAATATGGTAAGAAAAACATATAAAAGCAAAATGATTTATTCTTAATAGTAGTTGTGACATGCCTCACTATTTATTCACAAATGGAGTTATTTACCAAAATGCTACTACTGGTATACAGTCAGTCTTGTTGAAGCTGAATATTGCATGATTAAAGATATGGAATATACAGGTCCACTTTTGGACCTGTAGTGAGTACTTCAGGGACCAAATTAAAACCTAGGAATGAGAAAGAACAAATGAAAGAATCAAGCATGGCACCAGGATAATTGAATCAAGGAAAACAATAAAGGCTATTACAGGATGAATTATTTTTTGCAAGATGAAAAAAAGAAAATTATGAGAATTTGATTTAAAAAATTAAGATACTAATGAATTAGTACTATTATAATTTTTCTCTGGGTTAAATTAAAAGCTTTCAGGCATGATTCCATAGTTATTCCCACCTCACTACAAATTTTTGGAGATACAGTAACAAAGTGACTTACCCTCTGTGAAGAATTAAGATTGTCTGTGTGATTAGGGAAAAGCTCAAGTGTCAGAGATGGCTGTTTGAGAATTCCTGGCATTAGATCCATATTTGAATCACTATCTTGGTCCGAGATATTACTCTCTAATGAATCAGCTATGGGGTAAAGAAAAAAAAAAAATCAATTATAATATTTACTATTCTTTGTAGCAAAAATGCTTAGCTATGTTAATTTTACTCTAACCTAAGTCACTTACAAGGCACTACTTCTAAAGCAAGGGTTGACAACTTTTTTCTATAAAGGATCAGGTAATAAATATTTCAGGCTCTGCTGCTACATAAGTCTCTTGCATAGTCTTTGTGTTTTATAACAACCCTTTAAAGATGTGAAAACTGCTCTTAGTGATCCGAATTTGGTCTATCCTGCTCTGTAAGGATAACTAAAGGCTAGAAAATATCTGACTTCTCAAATGGAGAATACAGTAAAAGCCATGGTCTTCTCTGAATTATCTGGATTACATATTCGATCACATAGCACAGTGCCAAGTAGCACTGTGACATCCCGAAGCTACAGAAGACCTAGACTCTGAGCAAGGAGCAATTTGGTTGAAGACAAGGACACAGAGAGTTATTAGAAAAATCAAACAAAGAAAGACACATCTTAAACATGAGGAAGCTGAGCTAGAGCAGAAGCACAGCTGGCAGGGGATGTTTCACGAGCATCTTCCACTGAACATGCGCGCTGTAACGTAAGAACAAGGATCAGTACTACCAGGCGGGGACTCAGACCGCAGAGAACAGATGGGCCTGGCTTCTGGAATCAGGGTGGTAGATCAAGGCCTTGGCACAAAGGTAAACAGCTGCTGAGATACTGACCTGTGTCACAGAGGCCCATTTTGCCAGTGACACAATTGGCTCCAGAGACAGGGAGGGCTCTAGAGTGGGAAATAAAGGGTCCAAGAACAAAGGCCAGGAAGCTACCAAGGTAAAGCACTTGAAAGGTTAGCCTCTGAGACTGAGTACACGAAGTGTAGCATCCTATCCTTTGATGGTCTCAATGAAGAAAAAGAGTTACACATACTGCCTGGTCAGACACAAAGAGATGGGCTTAATCTGCAAGAAGCAGAAGTTCTATGTAAAATAAAGCTATGAGTTCAGATTGAGAAGTAATAACCATGGCTGATCCTTAAGAACAGTCTTGATCACCATTTTTTCTAAGCTGCTGAAATCTTCCCTGTTTGGTGTTACAAGATCAGTCAGAGGACATCAGAAAAACCTTCCAGGTGCAGGATTATCTGTGGTTTTATAAAAAGGTTCTCACATGGAAAGAGGTGGGGGCATACTCATAATTAGAGAAAAGAAAGTAAGTGGAAAACAGGGCTTTATACATTGACTGAATTAAAGACCAAAGAATGTGTTGAACCCAGCTCAGTAAACAATTCCAAAGTGGAGGTCCTTCAGTATTTAAAGAGTATTAGAGGGTCAGTCTGCTCGTCTTTAATTACTTCCATAAGAAAGTTAAGAGTTCATATATTGTGCTTTTGCATAATTTAAAAGCTATCATGCCTGAGACAGGCTGAAGAATGCCTTAGGTGACTTTAAAAATCTCTTCCAATGCAATGACACTGCACAAACCAGAGAATACAGAAATAGATTGAGAACAACACAAAATGTTCTTACTTAAGGATTCCACAGGAGAAGGAACCACAAAAGCTATTTCTGTAAGGGCATCAGCATAATATAGCACCTTCTTCTGTCCATTGAAAATGCTAGCCCCAACATCTTCAGAGGAAATCACTTCATCTAGGAATAAGAAATACTACATTATTGTACCAAAATGAGGTAAAAACCAGTATCATCCTGCTTCATGAAATTTTAACTAGTGAATAATGTGATAATAAATAAGAGGTGTATTTCCAACAAAACTCAACTAGTATATGAGAATAAACAGTGATTAAGTACATTTATACTAACATTAAATCATAAAATCTTAATCTCAGTTTCTAAAATTTCTCTAAACCAGACCACTTCTAATTAGCAGGGTTATTGCTCACCTTAAGAGGCAGATTAAGGAAGCAGCCCTCTTAGAGGAGGCAATAACCCTGCCCAGTCCCTCTGAAGGGAGCCAGGCAGGCATCTGCGTCCTGTGTATACTCCTGCTTTCGGAGCATTTCCGTTCCTGGTTTTTCTCTATTGCTCCTCGGCTCTGCTTCATCTTCCCCAGTAGTCAGTGATATAAAATGTATAGGTACTTTTAGTAATAATATCTGCTCTAAGCCAGCAGTATTTGCTAATTTAAATTTTTGTTAAGAGTTCAATTAACAAAAACCAATAATCCTGACAGCTAGTATAGTTCTCAATTAAAATGAACACAATATCCTACTAGTAATACATAAAAGACGAACAACCTAACAAATTTTAGAAAGAGTAAATGAACAGTTTTCAGGGAAAGAAATAAAAATATGAAAAGATGTTCACTCAGTCATAATTTAAAAAAATAAAATTTTTCACCTAACCAATGGGAAGACACCAGAATTAGGCTAGAGTAACAAACCTTTTTCTACTAACAAATTAGAGTAAATAAGACTTTTCAGGCCATAAGTCTGCCACATTATGTAATTCTGCCGCTGCAGCATGAAAACAGTCACAGATGTACATAAATGAGAGTATAGCAGAGTGAATGAAAGTTCATTTACAAAAACAGGCATGGGCTGGACCTCACTGATTCCTGGTATAGACACTGGGAAGGCATTTGGAGTTTAACACTGTGTTTGCTGCCCAACAACCACTCTACCTGCTCTACTCCGCGCAGCCATGTATTGTGAGGTGGGACTAACCCTTCATTCCAGCTCTACCTCGTCTCTGTCCATTTGGGCCATCCCATCCCTCTTGCCATACGGACAAGTTCAGTGTGGTCCAACAATTGTGCTGCTCAGGATTTTTGAAGATGGGAGGTTCTGAGACCCAGCTAATCTTTCCTCTTTAGGTTAGTATGGTGGAATGTGAATGTAAAATCTGGCACTACCTTTTTTGCACTACGAAAGAAGCCAGGTTGAGGATAAAGCCAAACATGAAGGGCAGAGTTAAAGGAAAATTACAGCTGAACAAAAGCAGCAGTGCTGATAAAATGACAACAAAACATACATTAAAGTCTGGAATTTTCAGTCAATAAGTGATCTTCAAAATTTAAGCCAGTTTGGGTCTGGTTTTCTGCTTCTTGTAACCATAGTATCCAACTGATGTCTTTTTCAAAACAAATGTATATACCTTTTATCAATTCCACTTAGGAAGATTTAGTTTATAAGCCTGCTCGAGCATAATATTAAAGGATATGTGGATATTAAAATTACAGTATATCCCCAAATACTTTGATCCAACCTTGGTTGAAATCAGAAGAAACTATAGCTCTTAAGTCACAATCGTATTTAATGGGAAAGCTTGAGATCTACTCTCGTTGTCACAAGATTGTTTATTATATTTTTTTCTAATAATCCAAAGACCTGGACACAGGCACTGTCTACCTCAGAGAGAGATTAACTTTGTTCCTTGAACAAAGACCATAAGTCATGTGGGACAAAGATCTTAAAAGTTTAAATTTATACTTCTTCTGGTACTTTGTTATCCTGATTAAGTTCTTCAGGAGGATTTACAGAGATGGGCATGGATCTCTCTGAAACAGTAAGCTGGTTAACGCAAAGGTTTTTATATAATATCCTGAGAATACAGCCTTTAATGATAGCTATAAAATTTATAAAACATACTTGTTAATAGAAAGCTATATTAGATAAAATACACGTGATAGGATTTCATTACCACAGATGACCTAAGTTTATTACAATGTGATAGATAACTTGTTTAGTCACACTAAAAACAAAAGTCTTGTGATAATTAGGTCATTAATTTTGAATTAACTATCATTTTATATGTGTTATGTATATAATTATGAGTATAGTAAATGTATATTACCCCCTTCCCATATACACAGAAAATGTCTGGAAAAAAACACAAACTAATATTATTTTCTGTGAGGATTAGGACTGAGGTAAAAGAGACTTTTTTGTTTTATATACCTCTAGTTGCTTTTTTAATTTTTGGTAAATAAGACTATAGATTCAGTAAAGAAAGAAAAAGCAAGAGTTAGAAAACAAGAAAAAAGGTGAATTTTACCTTGTTCAGTTCCTTCACTGTCATCGCAGCTATTAATAGACCAACTGGTGGAAACATGCCCAGTCCAACCAGGGTGTCTGCCCACGTCCACTGACCAGCCGAGAGAGAGCAAAAATTCTAGGAAATGTGGCTGAACATTTCTGGAAGACTCCACATTCTTTAAAATCTGAAATATATATATCAATCATTAGCTATGAAACAAAAGAGAATATCAAAATTAATCTTAATAAAAATTAGTTAGCTTTGGAGTATCTGACAAATCAAGTGTAAGCTCAGAATAAACTTGGAAAAATATTATCGTACTTAAAAACTCATGCTTTGGAGTTAGAGTTGGATTGAAATCCCTGAAGGGGCCTTGAGCAAGTATCTTTTCCTTTTTTTTTAAGCAAGCAAGTTTCTTAATTTCACTGTCTCCTCAGTTTCTTCACCTCTTAAAGTAGAGGTAATATCAATAGCTGTGAAGGTTAACTGATAATACAAAGAAAGCCCCCAGTTCCCTCCCTAGCAAAACAAACACTGAACCAAACCCTAAGTCTCTCCCCTTGACAGACATCTGGTTAGTGAAAAACATTTCACAGGTATGGGTTATTTAATTACAAATCTTGACAAATGTTATAAAAAGCAAAAACCTATTAAAAACTCAAGGAAGACTAGCTGTACTTAATAAATGATCATGAGAACACTTCTTTCGTATCCCAAAGAAGAGACTGTAGTCATTCAGAAAAAAAATGAAGTGACAAGAAGTTTCTCTCCTCTCCATTAAGGACCAAATTCACGATCTGGGCTTTTTACTGGCTTCAGAAACAAAAGACCCTTGTTTTAAAACAGTGGTTCTCATGGGGCTGATTTTCATACAACACTGATCTATGTCAAGACCATGGGGGGGGGGGCTTAAGTCAAAATAGAGGATTTTATATCTATTACATCTCAGTCCACTAGGCATCAATGCCAAGCTATTATCTCTTCAACACAAAACTAGTCTCTTTAGAAGCTCACCTGCCTCATATTCTTTTAAGTGGCAGGAAACTGAGTTGACAATCAATTCCTATTTTTTTTAATTAAAATTTTTAATCAGAAGTAAAACTTTTAAACAGTTTCTGAAAATTGAGCCCAGATGCGGTAAGTCAGACAAATTCAACTTGGAGGTCACTAGCTATTAATCTTAATCTACCTTTGGCTAGGGGAAGGTAAATCTCAGTCATTCTAAAGGAAGTCTCAGGGAATCTTCATGGTTTCCGAGTCATCCTTAGTCCCTAGAAACCTAAGGAAACTGAACTGATTTAGGAGTTGCCTTAGGGTTTATATTTTCTTTTAAAGAAGAAACATGGGCCCATTATTCCTTCAAAATAGATCTCTAAGCCCTCCAATTAATCCAGTTTCACTGAGGGTCTTAAAAAAAAAAGCAAGTCCACAAGTCTCATTTTGTGTTTTATTCAGTCTTCTGTTTTTAGCCTTTATTTTTTTTTTTAAAGCTTTATTTATTTATGCATACAAGAGCTGGGGTACAGGCCAGAGTCCAGGGAGGTGAGAGGATTCACCAGAGACAGAGCAGGGAGCAGAACAGGCAGACAGACTGAAACACACTGCTGAGGGGAGCAGTGGGGGAGGCAGGAGAGGTCTGCTGCGCCGTGCGGGTCCCCTCCCTGGCCGGCGGCAGGGATTGAACTCGTGCTGCAGTGGCTGCAGTTTGCTTCATAGTGCGTTACTTAACCCACTGCACCACCAGGGAGGCCCTGTTTTTAGCCTTTATTTCTGGTGTTATTCTCCCAAGCTTCTCCCAAGCTCCAAGTAAGCTGGAGCTCACTAACTTACAAAAATGAATTTTGTGAGATGGAATTCTCTTCTTTCCAAGACCTCAACACATGCTATTACTTTTTTCTTACCCATCATCATGCATACCTCAAACACCAGCTTAATGTCTTTCTCCAAAATGCCTCCTTAAAATTAGGTTAGCTTTTCCTATCAAGGCTCCTATAACATACTGGTATTAGTATAATTTACTATTATTGTAGATTTAATCTGTCTGTATTCCCTTCTAAACAGATCTTGTAGTTCTTGTTCACCACTGTAAACCTGGCACAGAACAGATAGCACACACTGAATATTTACTGAATCAGTAACATAAAATAAGAGGAACTTTCTCATAAATCAATCTCTTTTTCTTGTAGCTAATCAATAATTTGAAAAAGAGCCTCTACTGAATAAACACTTCATGATAAACTCTGGTAAATGTTCTTATTTTCTTTTAAAAGATTTATTTATGCGTACAAGAACTGGGGTACAGGCCAGAAGTGCGGGGGGCTGGGGTGTGCGAGAGGAGTCACCAGAGACAGAGTAGGGAGCAGAACAGGCAGATTAACTGAAATACACTGCTGAGGGGAGCAATGGGCAAGGCAGGAGATGTCTGCCGCACCACATGGGTCCTCTCCCTGGTCGGGAGCAGGGATCAAACTTGTGCTGCAGTAGATACAGTTTGCTTCATAGTGTACTGCTTAGCCCACTACACCACCAGGGAGGCCCCTCTGGTAAATTTCTTAAGGTAAGTCAATTTGATTAGCTAGTGATCTTACAATGTTAACAATGAAATTCCAATATCATATAGTCATAGTGCCCCATACATCCAAATTCTTCATTTTACAAATCTTCCTTTAGCCCTTTCTTAGTCACAGTTGGTAAGTATGCTTCAACTATTTCTTTCCAAAGAGACTTTAAATTTCTTGCTCTCCATTTTTTCTGTTTTCCACCGTATGTTTTTCGTCATCCGTCTCCTAGTGTGTTTGTTATATGTATCCAATTGTGTTTTACTTAGTCCTATATTTTTACCCTTTATTTCTGGTGTTATTTTACTACTGCACACTTTGGATGTCTCAACAGAAATCATTTGCTTGTGAAGTTACCTGGAAAATGAGTTTCAAAGACGAGTATTGTTAATTTCTATACCTTAGCACACTGAGCCACAGGGAGATGCTCAGCAAACATTTGTTGCTGTTTTTATTTTCCTCTGTCTAAGCAATCAGGCCTCGCTTTAGCTTTTTGTGGCTAACCTTCTGTATTTTGGTCTTTTTTGTCTTAAGAATCTGAATTCCTTAAGGGCACTAATTATAATAGTTGTGGGTCAAAAAAACTCAGGACTCCAAGTATCACAGTTTGCATTATTTCAGTTTTTTAAACTGATTCACATCTTTAAGCATTAAGTATAACTCATCTATAATGGATACACACAAGCCATGCAGAGGATAAAAATAACCCCCAAATCCAGAAATCTTACCTCTTGGTTTGTTTTCTGACCTGGCTTCATATAGAAAATAAAAACTGTATCAAAGGGACGACATGGCAAGAGATCCAGATACCCAATGTCATCAAAAAATCCAGGGATCGTGGAGTCAAGTGCAATAAGGTGAGGAGGTAGACGACTATTTGCAGGTTCCTACAAAGGAAGAAAGGAGAAATGATTATCATTTTCATTATCCTACTTATAAAAGAAATGCTTGCTCATGATTTAATAAAAATTAAGTAAAAAAAAATTATAATGTGGCAGAAATAAGTATAACCATATCCTGAAGAAACAATTTAATATTCTTGAATACTTCTCTCCAGTTCTTTTATTGGCTTTTTTTGGGGGTGCGGGGGGACATGGCACAGAGCGGGGCTGGTTGTTAAAAACAATTAGAATCATATTATATATGCAATTTTGGATCTTTTTCTTTTTCTCTATAATATGCTTTCTAGAAATTCTTTTTTTTAAAAAAAATATTTATTTATTTATGCATACAACAGCTGGGGTACAGGCCAGAGTCGTGGGAGGTGAGAGGATTCACCAGAGACAGAGCGGGGGGTAGAACAGGGAGACTGACTGAAACACACTGCTGAGGGGAGCAGTGGGGGAGGCAGGAGAGGTCTGCTGTGCCATGTGGGTTCCCTCCCTAGCTGGGGATCGAACTTGTGCTGCTGTGCAGCAGACGCTTCACAGTGCGGCACTCAACCCGCTGCGCCACCAGGGAGGCCCACTTTCTAGAAATTCTTAAAATGCATTTACCTTCACTCGTTGCACAAAGGAAATATAAAATAGCACAACCACTTTGGAAGCGTTTGGCAGTCTCTTGCAAAGCTAAATATAATCTTACCAGACAACACAGCAATTGCACATCTTGTTATTCACCTAAATAAATTAAAAACTTAAGACCAGTCTACACAAAAATGTGCACACAAACATCTACAGCAACTTTACTCATAATTGACAAAATTTGTAACGAACCAAAAACTTTCTGTAGGTGAGTGAATAAACTGTGATACTTCTCTACGATGGGATACTATTCAGTGATAAAAAGAAATGCACTATCAAGTTAGAAAAAGACCTGGAGGAATCTTAAATACATACTGCTAAGAAAAAGTAGTCAATGAAAAGGCTGTATGCTGAATGATTCCAACTATGGGACATTCTGGACAAGGCAAAACTGAGGAGACAGTGAAAAGATCAGTGGTTGCCAGGTATTTGTGGAAAAGTGGGTGGTTGGTATGTGAATACACAGAGTACAGTAGATTTTTAAGCCAATGAAACTATGCTCTATAACACTAATGACGGACATGCGTTATAAATTTGCCAAAACCAGTAAAATTGTACAACACAGACTGAATGTTAATATAAAGTATGGACGTCAGTTAAAAAACCACTGATACTGGCTTATCAATGGAAACAAATGCACCACACATCAATGCAGGTTTTGTCATTCATGCTATTTTTCAGTAAAGGATCCTCCATAGATGGCAAGGAGTATTCTTTACTACATTAACAAGGATTGTGTGCTTGAACTTCTAATCTGTAACACAACATTCCTAGCAAGGGCTGGGGTCAAACAACCCTACAAAGAAATTAAGATTCTCTAGTCAAACTCAGGTTTTACTTACATTAAATAAAGTAAGTAAAGACTAAATAACTTTGTATCAATTTAGGTCAGATGTGACACTAAATAAACTGGCTACTGAGGTACCAAAAAACCTCTGGTGTTCAATTTTTCTCTGAAATGAAAGAAAAGTAATTGTAGTTCATACTTTTAGTAATAAAGTTTACTAGGAGAAGAGTTCTAACATTTTTAAAAATTATCTACAGATTTCATTTATATGTGTGTTATGGGTCCTACATAACCCAGGAAAAATCAGAGCTGGAAATATTACCAAAAGTAGTCCCCTCTGAATGCATTCATAGGGTAAGCTGTCTTGGAGTCCATATTGTAACCTACAGCACATAGAATTTCATTTATTTCCATGCAGTGTAAAATTTTAAGCATTTAAAAAAATTATTTTGTCATAATTATGAGTAAATTTATAATTCTCATAAAAATGCTCTAGCTATCATTAGCCGATTATTTATTTATGACTATATCTACTCATAAATGCTATGAAAGTTACCTTCAATGCTTCTAATGATAAAAATCCAAAATGTGAAAGGAATAGGCGTGCTGTCTGGAATTCCTGGGCAGGAGGTGGGGGCTTGCAATCTGTAACTGGATCAGGGAAACTTCTCTTCTGCAGTTCCTCCTCACTCTGTTGTTCGAGGTGTATTTCATAAGCAATCTGCTGGGCCATGCCATTCCTTAATTTTTCATGCCTCTCTTCTAGCTGAAATAAACCAAATTTTCATTTTTTGAAACTATCACAAATATAGTAGGATTATTATTAATTCAAAAGTGAAAATAAAGCTACCAGCAAAAAAGTAAATGAAGATATTTTTCAATAATCAACACTGTTTCGAGTTTAATACAGAGTATGCAATCGAGTAAAGTGTTTCAAGGTTAAAATAGAAAAAAACAAAACAAAACCCAAATCCTCCCTTGTAAAGCCTCAATGATGGCTCCTTTGTCTCTTTTCTGTAAATTTAACTATTGTTTCCCCTCAAATAAGCAAGAAGGGAGCAGAATTTCTGCTCTCACGCCTTCTTTTAGATCACTGTCCATCATTTTTCTTTTTTTCCTAAGACTTATTTTTATTTATTTATGCATATAAGAGCTGGGGTGTAGGCCAGAGATATGGGGGGATAAGAGGATTCACCAGAGACAGAGTGGGGAGCAGAGCAGGCAGCTCTATTGAAACCCATTGCTGAGGGGAGCAGCAGGCGAGACAGGAGAAGTCTGTTGTGCCATGTGGGTCTGCTCCCTGGCTGGGGGATAAAACTCATGATGCAGTGGCTGAGGTTAGAGCTTCACAGTGCTGAGACTTAATACCTTGCACCACCAGGGAGGCCCAACCTCTTTATGTTTTGAAGACACCATCCATTTGGATTATTCAACCACCCCCACCTGTACTTCTCCTTGAATCCATCCTAGTTTAAAAATTCCATACTTTTTGGTATGCAATGATCCTTCTAACACCTTGGTTTATGTTTCTCTAATAGTCTCAAGTTTCACAACTCTGGTCATTGCACCCACGAGCACACTTTGTATCTCAGATGTGTTACACTTTCAAGAGCCACAATTATGAAGTTCTCTAATTATAATCCCCTTCATAAGCTCATCCTCAGCAGCTCTCTTGAACCTTCACTCCTTGAGTCCGTGCTTTGCCATCACTAAGCAAAATGTCTCATGTTTTCCCAAGGCACTGGCCTGAATCTTTCTGGTTTTATCTATTTCCCAGCCAAGGCTAAACCTCAAAAATCTAACACCTTACAGTACCCGCATCTAAGCACATAAAATGGTTGTGTTGTCCTTTTCCCTTCTGTATTCTCATCCCGTCAATCTCCACACCATGAAATTTTCACTTATGCCTTTAGATCCCAAGGACTTTGAAGAAAGTCAGCAGAGTTAAGTAACTTCACTCTACAAATGATGCTACTTAACCTTGGCTGGGCTGCCTAGTATTTTAAGAACCATCTTTGATTTTCTACTTACTGTTAAGAACTAAGATCAGGGCCTCCCCTGGTGGCGCAGTGGGTTAAGCAACGCACTGCGAAGCGGGTCGCAGCCACTGCAGCGCGAGTTCGGTCCCTGCTGCCGGCCAGGGGGGGGACCCACATGGTGTGGCAGACCTCTCCTGCTGTGCCCGCTGCTCCTCTCAGCAGTGTACTTCTGTTGATCTGCCTG
>JAGFMF010011769.1:7347665-7379919 GCA_019455555.1 Galemys pyrenaicus
CACCCCCCCACACCTCTGGCCTGTGCCCCAGTGCTTGTATGCATAAATAAATAAATCTTTAAAAAAAAAAAAAAAAAAGAACTAAGATCAACTTTACATAAACTGCTAACATTCTCCTCTTTTCCACCCCAAATGTTTCTGAATGTTCCTCTACTCTTTCTTCATCTTCTGTCTTAATAGAAGTATCCCTTTTCTAGATACAATCAGAGAGTTTTTCAACCCTTCTGCTTCCAGGGCCTTACTTTATTACTTATCACCTCCCCAATTCATCTTACAGTACAACTGCTGAGTGTGTTCATATTCCTCTCATCTCTGAATTAAAAGGAAAAAATCAGCTTTGCTTTCCCTCATACTATTATCTACTCTCATACCTTCCCTTTATTGCTAATAGTGTAGTTTATATTCAATGCCTCTTTCCCATCATCCAATTCCCACCCCATTATACTTTGCCTCTCACTGTAACACTCCTTGAACCTCCTCTCAATGGTCACACCCAAATACAGAGGACTTCATTTAATGCTCCTTCTTCATGATTTCTCTAGAACATGGTGGTACAGGCAGCCTTTCACATCTTGACCTAACTCTGCCCCCCACTTCTTAAAATTCTTTTCCTCTCACCTAGGAAACCAATCCAAATTAATCTAAAACCATAAGTCTTTTCCCCATCTTTGTTGTAAATGTGTCCATATTTCTGTAAATGGCACTGATGCCTTCATCATTCTAGCCTGAAATCTACAGTTTTTGGCTCTTTACCTTCCCTTATCAATCCAAAAATCTGCTCTGATCTACTTCTATAGTACATCTCATGTATTTACGTTTCCATTATCAATGAGGTAGTCCTTCTTTCTCCTGCCTGCATGGTCTCTGAATTGGTTTCTCTTCTCCAAGTATCCTCCATAGAGTCAATCATGTCAACACCGTAACTGAAACCTACCAAAGACCAGCCCAGGCAGCTCAGTGATACCTCTTTCCAAGAGAGGTCCAGTTTCTTTTAGTCAACCGCAACCTTTACTTGTCTTATTAGACAGTATACTCTTGGAGCAGAGTCCAGGCCATCTTATGAATCACCTCTAAAAACACTGAAGAAAGGCACTGTCCTGACCACAGAAGCTGTTTAAGATACCTATAGTCATTCTCTTAACAACAGCTGATAATTTATCTTACTTCTTCAGTGACGATTTCATGCAAATCTGGAATGCTCAGATCTGCTTTCACAAAAGGAATCTTATCCACCTCTTCAGGAAATGGTCGATGTTTCACAGTATACTTAATTCCAACATCATTTTTAGGAATTGGGCGAGGCTCAGGGACAAAAAGCTGTTATAAAAAAACAACATTACTTTTATTACACTTGGTGTGATACACTTCTTGTTTTTCACACTTACTTATTACACTTACTGCTATCTGTACTGACGTGTATTTCCCTAACTCTGAGTTTTCCCAGGATCACACGACACAGGGACTCAGCAGGAATGTCAAGTACGACTGCTCGCAGTAACGGCAAGCAGCCTGTATGCCAATGTACTCTCCTACTTCTATAAAAGTGTCCATTGACTTGTTAGAGGTTCTGTGACTAATAAATGGGCTGTGGGTCTCTACTGCCCTAGGCCTGAACTTCCCATCTTCAGTGGTAAGTCAATGACAAGGCATTTCAAAACTTAAAGCTCAAACTTCTTTGTTCAAGGGTTCTCCATCATTCCACATAATAAAGTAAAAGTTCAGGTCTACTGGACACCTCTAGACAGTGAGTTCAATTAGAACTTAATCATGGCTTAACTGAAAGAGTATGGGCATTGAATCTAGGTCTTGTAATTCCAAATTCCAGCTTCAATATGTATTAGCTGTCTGAATTTCATTTTCACATCTGGTGAGTAGAAACAACCCATCACCAGGTTGTTACAAGGAGTAAACAAAAATGTACATGGCACATATTAAAATCACCATCAAACTGTAGTTCTTTCTCCCCCCACTTCCCTCCGCCCACAATTACTCTCTGGCCCCACCACAACCCTCCCCCCGCCCCATCATCTCCCCATAATGGAATACCTTCTGATTTGCTTTTGCTCCTCTGGGTAGAAGGCAAAGCTGCTGTGCCCAAGCCAGTCTTCCAGACACCCCCCGGACTAGCACGGTGACAGAGGGGAAGAAGTCATCTAGTAAAAATGTTGATGCAAAGGTTTTTATTTCAGACAACCGCTTTTAAAAATATACCTGCTACTAAAACTGCAGGTGTCAAAGCCCTAGCATTATGCTTCCCAAACATTCACCTTCGTGTACCTCCTTTGTAGTTACTTTATTTTACCCCTCCTCACCTTTCAATCCTCTGTAGTTTCTGTCATATCCATGTATCTTAAAGTACTATTAACTGATTTTGTATCAAGCACTTTCTTATCTTTGATTTAAACTTGAATTTATTTTAAAAGGAAATGGCATGGAATAGAAAACCATGAATTTTGGTGTGCTAACTATGTATTTTTAAAACATATAATGTTCACCAACAGACCTATTATCACCTCATATACCTCAGTGGCACACAAACACTTAATGTATTCACATGTCAGGAATGCGCTACATGAAGGAAGACACAGTAGGTACCTGAGAGCTGATGTTAGACTGACGCAGGCCTTTATTTACCACTGCTCGCCAGAGTCAGGCGCTAGAGCCAGCAGTACTGATGTACAAGCTGACTTAGCACTGGAGGAGGCCCAAAGTGCTCAAACTTACTCTGCTCGTTTCCAAGAGGTTGCTCCAGCATTGCCAGGATGACACTGTTATCCAAGACAAAGTACCGGAAACTGTGCTTGTTGATGGTTGGCAGCCTGGAGTATTTTATTAAAGTGGTCTCATTAACCAAACTACAAGGAGAGGCAGGACCACTGGGTGAAGGAAATGCTCCAAGCAGCTGCATAATACTATGGAGAATGGAAAAGTATTGTTAATAGTTAACACAAAGCAAAGTATTTCAAGTTTACCTCGTATATCAATGCTGTCCTTTGCTCTTTTGAATTGTGACTGACCAGTCATGTTTCCTCTTCACAAATCAGACTTACTCCCTGCAGTGAATGCCAAGGTGTGCTGTCCAAATTGTCTCCTACCTTCCAAGAATGAAGCTCCATTCCCCCAGTTTAGGAAGATGGTGGCCACAGCTAGCAACTGAATTCCTCTCTAGGACTTTTCCCTGGCCAACAAGAACTACCTCACCTAAACCAGAGCTCCTTCCTGGGACAGCCATAAGCACTGAACAGCAACCCCAGCTCCCTGGTCTCAATCTGAGAGAACTCTGACTGCCCAGTCCAATTCCAAAGCTCTTTGTGACAACTGCACGACAGTTTCATTTTACCCTCTGCTTAATCCTGACGTTTTCACCCTTCCACAGGAGTGATCCTGCAATTACTTTCCAATACATTTTTTGCAAGCAAATGTCTCAGCATTTGTTCTTCAGGGAAACTGACTTACGATACTTCCAAATTAGGAAGCACTAAAAATCTATTTAACAATTTTGTGTGCTCTAGGTTTCAGGGTTATGCTAAAGCATTTCAGACCTAGAAGAAGACCCAAAGATTAGCCAACCCCACTCAATTTTTCAGATGAGTAAACTCAGGCTCAGGAGAGATAAGTAATCAAGTGATCAGAAACGAGGGTCTGCTGCCTCCTTACTGGTGGCCATGAGTAGATATTATCTTCTTTTTACAACAAGAAGCTTGATATACTAAGTTACATGTCACAGAACCACTGTAATTATTAAATGTGAATAATGAAAAATGTTTTCTAAGCTGGAATTCAATTAATCAAGGCTTAAAATTCAGACATATTTATATCCATAGAGATTTCTGGATATAAATTTATTCCAATGAATAACTTACATAAATAACACTCACCATATGCCAGGTGGTCTAAGCACTTTACAAACACTGTTTTATCTAGTTATAACAACCCAAGGAGACAGGTACTGCTATTATTCTCATTTTAAAATGAAGAAACTGAAGCAGAGATATAGTAACTTTTAATGAAAACATAAGATTGTTGTGGTCCTAATATAACCTGACCTTTCCTTCACTTTTATTATCTCAATTGTGATTGGTCTCTCCCTTTCTCTTTCATTCTAATGCCTGAAACCAAGTATCTCTAAGAGCAACACCGTTTATTAAATATTGTTCTTCCATTTTCTCTCTTCCAAAGAGGAATGTCCAAGAATTTCAAAGACCAAGAGAACTTGATGAGTCTGTGTCTCTAAGAATTTGAGGAAAATAACTAAAGCAACCAGAAGCCTAGTAATGAGAATATAGTTTTGGTTTTCTAAAATAGGACAGCTATAGATGCCACAAAGCACACAAGGCAGGTGAGCTTCCAGTATTCCATGCAACATAGATCATAGCCAAACCCATCTCATTCCTAAGCTCAATCTCTATGCAGTCATCTTCATACCATGTTAGGGTGGCTTCAGCAGCATCCTTTACCCTCATTGATGCAGGATTTGGCTCCTTATCTCCTTTGTACTTGACCTCTTGCTCACTGTTTTTGGACTTACTTCCTGAAATCCCTAGTTCCACAATCTCCAGTACTTCCTTAAGACAGTCCTAGAAGCAGAAAAGGATGATCAGTGTTTACAATAACTCTTACCTACCTTATAAGACAAGGAAACACAGTAGTTCCCATTATCTGTAGTTTTAGTCGCCCACAGTAAACCCAAGTCTCTCACAATATTTTGAGAGATCACACCGACATAACTTTCAGTACGGAACAATTATTCTATTTTATTATTAGCTACTATAGCTGATCTCTTATGGAGCCTAATTTATCAAGTAAAGTTTATCAGAGGTGTAAGAAAAATAGAGCACATAGAGTCTGTTAATATCTGCAGGTTCCAAACCACTGGGGGTTTGGAATATACCGCCATGAGTCATGGAACCTACTTACTGCATACCAAATGCCAGCATTGGTCACATTTTGGTGGTGGGACTTCAGTTTCTAATTTTCCTTCATAGGTGTAATTTCACAATAATATAATAAACTCCTCCTACCCAAGTTTTCTTTAAAGAACTAAATTTAAGTGTTTACAGAGCTAGGTAATAAGTAATGATAAACTTAGTCAGTCCCAATCCTTATAAAATTACCATAGACTGTAAGTCATGAAAGTGATGGAGCAGTAATTCAGTTAAACCTGGATGATTAAGATGTTACATATCCAAAGGAAGTTTATTTTTAAGAATGATCATAGCTTCTGGTATCATAGCTTCAGAAGCAACGAAGACTTAAGAAAACAACTAAGACTTAACCAACAGTAGTATTTTTTTAACTATGTAAATCTGTATCCAATGAGACTATGAATTCTTTTCAACTGCCTAACTTCCTATAAGACAGTAAACTTCTTTAAGAAAAGCATCTAAATATCTATGTATTCTTAAAAGCAGAGAAATGTGTCCGATACAAATGAAATTTTTAGATACAAGCAATGCTCACAGACAAGCTGTAGGGAAGTTCAGCAATGTTTACAGACAAGCTACAAGCTAGGCTTGTAGCGTGGCTATCAACTTCCCTTTATGGGCTGATGGTGGTGACAAAAATGCATGGTAGCCGTCTCAAGGCTAAAATCCTTTCACGAAAAACATTTTTGATAGTTCAGGTAAATTAGCCAAGCCTCATCTTTCAAAAGAGTTTCTCTATAGGTTAATTTGCGACCAAACATAAGTATGATGACAGTTTTTAAGTTGTGCTCAAAAAGACAAATTTTTCACCAAAATAGTCAGTATACTCAGTTTATGTATTACTGTATTTAAATTTAGATATCCTCTTTTAAAAGACAATTTCCCAACACACATTTTTATTTCTCCTTAGTGTTTTGAGATGTAGTAAACCAACCTTTTCATCAAGCATATCAGGGTGCTCTGTCAGCCATACACACAGACACTGGAAAGCCGCCACTATCATGGAGTGCAGATCCCGGGAGTGCAGAGGAGCTGGCCGACTGCACTGGTAGACAATGTAGCTGCACACAGAACTGATGGCTCGCTTCCGGTCTCCTGAGTCAACCATGACCTTCACCTGCAGCATATTCAGATGAGGAACCATTAGCCAGGTGCCCACTGCACCAATTTCAAAGCCCCTGCACTGAAACCCGGCCTTTCTGAGAATGATACAGCATAGGAAATCTTGCTTTTCAAAATATTATTTATAGAGGATCAGAGTATTTCAGATGTACTATTAAAATATTATAAAAAGAGGGTATTTTTCAAACCACAAAGCACTATATTTTTTAGCATACTTTTTCTTGCCTAAAACTTAAACTGCTACGGTTTATCTACCCATCACTGCCAGAGATCAACAGAACACATTCATATTTCACAAGCTTCCTAATCCAACCCTGTAGTAATGCTCCACAGGCTACAAAGTTTCCTCAGAGGTATTAATTAACATACAGTAAACTACAAATATTAAAGTGCACAATTTGATAAAGTTTTGGCATAAGTATATTCCTGTGAACTATCACTACAATCAAGATAGTGAACTAACTCCACTCCCCAAAATCCTTCCTCCCACTCCTTTTGCCCCCTCTCTAGTTAACATGGATTTGTTTTCTGACATTTAAGACTAACCTGAGTTCCTAGAATTTTACATAAATAAAAATAACCAATATTATACTTTTTTGGGGTGGGGGGAGTCTGGTTTCTTTTATACTGCAGAATTTTTTGAGACTTAATTATTTTGTATCATTCATTCCTTTTTATTGCTGACTAGTATTTCATTGTAAAGATAACACTACAATTTGTTTTCCTAGTCTCCTGTTGGTAGACATTTGGGTTATTTCCAGCTTCTGGACATGACAAGTCTGAACTCTGCAGTACAGGTCTTTGTGTGGGTATATGCACTGACCTGGAACTGGAATGAATGGGAGCACATGGTAGATGCATTTTTAACTTCTGAAGGAACTTGCAAAACGGTCTCCTACAATATTTATACCACTTAACATTATAGCCAACAGTGTATGAGAGTCAGAGTTCTTATTTTTTGATATAAACTATGTTTGAATATAATGAACACCACAATAGCCACGCTAAAGGGTTGAGAAATACAGAAAAAAAGAGCCACAATCCAAATTTCTGCGCTAAAAGGACCGTCCTTACCTTTGCCAGGCCAGAGAGGAGTTCTAAAGCTGCCAGTGATATGCTCATGTCTTGCCTCCACTGAGAGTTGAGTCTTTGGGTGACGAGATGAATGCTGCGTATCAGGAGCCCAGCAGCTGAATCTGTATTAAGAGCTAGGATATAACCCCAATGCCACATCCCACAGGGAGGGAAAACAACTAAGCATTAGTAACGAAAGCACAGCATTCCACTAGGCACAGACCACAGCAGCCACAGTGAGTAACATGGGCACCCACACAGTGCTACGTCCCCCGCCCCACTGGCCTGACACCAAGCCTGATTAAATAGTGCACAGGGCACCCACAGTGGACCAGAGCAGTTTCTAGCTCCCAGCTCAGGTACTTAAGACATCCACTGGGTTTGACAGTTTCAATATCATTCTTATAACATTAAAGATCTTAAAATGTCTCAATTAATTTGTAGACAGTTACATTTTCAAGAAGGCTATTGGTTGTCTCCTGAGAATTTTTATAGAGAAAGGAATTCAAATTTTAGAATATACTCAGATGCTAGGAATTATGTTAACGCACCCACTGAAGTTATTTTCAGGTTTAAACCATCTTAAGTCACATGCAATGCCTTTTCCAATCACATTTTAACATTAATTCTCCAAGACTACTTTCCAAAAAACTGAATAATCAAGTCACTGTTTTTACTCGGCCTCCAATTCTATATTATAAAGTAAGTATTACTTTAATATTAAATTAGGACAATTTAAATTGAAGTTATAAAGGAAGCTTTAGGGACATTATACCTGTCAATCCTATCAGAAAGAGGGCAGTGACAACAGAAAAAGGAATGATCATTAAAGAGAGACATTCATGCGACACTAACACAAATCTGGACTTCTTAGTAAAAATATTTTACGACATTACGAGCAGAACTCACTGACACCAATTCAAAATGTTGAAACAAACAATAATTACTTCAAACACTTATATTAGAACACATGCAATAATGCAAAAATTTTAGTTAAAAAGTGTTTTAAAAAGCATGAACAACAAACACATTTTTGACTTACGGTATACTTAAACCATTATGAGTAAGATAATTTAAATAAATCCTTCACAAATGCAGTATTGAAAAAGAGTGACTATCAACACAGCGACTATGTACCTGACATGCTCAAGGATGCTCAAAGCAAACTTTAGCCACGGAAACATGCCTGGAATCCCAGGCTCACGAACTCTCCAGCAGACTGAAAAACTGAACTGACATCTAAGGCTCTGGATTCATTACAGGCTAGTTGGAGTAACACTCACAGATGCACTCCACTGTTGCGTATAAAACCATAAAGACACCCTCGAACTCACAGGACCCGTAAGTTACTTGTCCAAAGTAAAGGACGTCACCGAAAAAGGTGCTCTGCTGGCAAATGTCTTATTTAACAAGGTAAAAAATAAAAGTTTCCCTTACTCTTCTTAAAATCTGTGACTGTTTTAGGGTGTGCAAGTTTTACACAGGAAGGCAGATCTTTCTTTATTCCATCACCCCTTCCACAATGCAGTAACTGTATACAGGCTGACTGTATCAGACGGTGAGGCGGTCTGACCTGCATCCTATTTGATCCTGTATCAGCAGCACCTGGTAGAGAATCCAGGCATGTCTCCCAACCATGCATTATAATCATTTCTAAAATCTAATAAACCAGCCAAAATCTACCTACCAAAAGCTATGAGGCTAAATAGTAAAGTTTTATTTTTTCTTATCTTTTGAACTAATTATCTTCTCTATCATACTCAAATACATAAAACATCATGTTTGTTTATAGGTCTGGGCATTCTGTAAGCTGAATCTCAAAACCACAAACAGGGCTTACCATAATCCCTTAGGAGAGCCTGGGCTGGTCTCTCACTATCAGGAGTTGTAGGCTCCGTGCTTCCACCACTTGCTGAACTAATTCCACTATTAGTGCGACTATGACTCTTCAGGTTATTTTCTCCACCACCCTAAGTCAAATAAAAATGAATCAAATGTTTGAGGGCTATAGTCATAGCTGACTCGTAAAAATTGAAGTCAGTCATTGAAAACCATGATAACATAAATCACGTAGATAAAACTCACAAGGCATTAAAACTGCTAGTGTTTCTGCATAGCTGCCGGAGGGCATGAAGGGTCTGATGATGACAGGTATCCGTTCTGGGGTTATCTCCGCTGTCGGTTACCAAGGGCCACCCCTCAAACTTTCCTACCTTCACTAGACTTTATGCACTAATAATGACTCTCAGCCCGCAAAGAAATGTACGAAAGCCTTCCGAGCAAAACTTCAGAAAAGGAATACAATCTTTAAAATAAAAAGTAGGCAGCTCTCCGCACATGCCTGCCTGCCAGCGACTGTGCGCAGTGACGTCAACAAATCTGTCCCTTTGGGCACAGCTCATTCTGCCCGTTTATGTGGAAGCAAGTGTTTTTCTTTTCTTTTCCCTTTTCTTATATAATAAATCTGCCTTTTTGGATATATAAAATAGTCACTTGTAAATATTGTTATATGATCAGTATAGAAATTAACTACGTATAGAGGCTAATAAAGGTATCTATTAAAGATTTTCCACATTTTCACCCCATAAACACAATTCATTATATTCAGATAGTTGATTATTATTAGTCATCTACCGGGATACAAATACAATTTCTTTAATAATAACCTGACCACCTAACCTACATCCACCCACCTTGTTCCAATATAAACTCTTTAATCTTCCCATTGCCCAGCTTCAACTCCAGGTATAAGAATCACCTATCTTGAAAACAGAAGTGGGGAATATAGGCATCTCGGGGAAGCTTTATTTATTTATCTATTTTTAAAAGATGCGTGTTTTGAAGACCCTCAAAGGTCTATAAGGTAAGAAACAGATGCTGAGATGGGAAAGAATAAATTAAATGCTCGCTTATAGCTAGAGCACTACTTACTAGGGATAGAAGGAATTATGGCTTTCTAGATTATCTGAGCCAACTCACCAGCACAGAGAAAAAAAAAAACAGTGAGTCTTAGGTAGCTATGTCCAGGTATAAAGGCTGTATTTAGCTGGGATTTCTCTCAGGGAAATTTTCTCAGGGACCTGATACATAATTGATAAAGCACTGAAAGGTAAGAAGCCTCAAAATATGTATTTTAAAGTAGGATCCTTTGGAATCAATTAATTGAATTTACCATAAAATACCTTTAAAACTACGACAAACATTTTGTAATATAATTTACATGAAATCAGAAGTTGATATTCTCTAATATTCCCTGACATATAAACATGTGGTATGCTTCTTACCATCTCCATTTGGCAACCAATGGCTTCTAAAAGTGCTGAATCTTGAACAATATTTAACATTGCCCCTGAAAGAGCAAAAAAATGTGTTATATAAAGTACATGACAAGAATACGAAATGATTTAAATATCTTAGTTAACAAAGATACAAATATGACTTTAGCTGTGTACTCCTGAGATTTTTATAAATTATTAATAAATCCACTGCTTGCCAGAAAAGATACTCTTTAGAAATGCTTTAGTTCTGATCTGTCCTCACATTTTTCTAAAATAAATTTGAACACCAAATTTCGCTTTATATAGAAACATAAACATATATTTTAAATCAGCACGAAAGACAGATGCAAACATCTCAATTTCAAGGATACTACAAACAAAATCATAGCCGTATCTTTCTAACTAGACTGCTTTTTAAGAACATGGTTCTAGGCTTGCAAACTGGCGTCAAATTATGAAGGCAAGCTGCATGTATTTATCATCAAAGAACTTACAATCTAGAAAGGCTAGGACAAAAACGAGATGGTAAACATAGCACAGTGCCTCTTATTCCAGTGGGGGAATGCTCTTGTCCACAACGTGTAAAGAGAAGACAGATACAACTGTGCCAACCTATGAAAGACTTTTCCTTAGAATATACATAAAAAAGTTCTTCAAAACAAGGGCGAAACAAAATCAAATATGCCATCCACTGTAGAAATTATTTGATTTCAAGTAACATGTTATTTAAACACTATTACTTGGAGGTCCCCGCATATCAAAACATTTCTCCCTTCCAAATGCACACAAACCTTCTAGGTTCAAAATGTACTGGACAGAGAATGTCAATGCCATTGGTAGACAGGCTTCAACCCCTGGCCAGCTTTACCATGCTAAATTCAGAAGGTTTCTAAAAACCCAGTCAAAGGAAGAACACAGCTCTACTTCATATCTGGGAATATAAACAGCAAAAAACTACATTCGTGAATTTAAAAAATCATGGTAGGCCTGCCTGGTGGCGCAAGGGGTAAGTACCACACTATGAAGCATCTGTGTCCACTGGAGCACGAGTTCGATCCCCAGTCAGGGAGGGGACCCACATGGCGTGGCAGACCTCTCCTGCCTCACCTGCTTCTCCCCTCAGCAGTTAATCTGCCTGTTCTGTCCCCCACTCTGTCTCTGGTGGATCCTCTCACCCCCCACACCTCTGGTCTGTACCCCAGTTCTTGTATGCATAAATAAATACATCTTTAAAAAAAGAAAAAGGTTTGCAAAGGGGCAGGCTTCACCAGCAGGTGGCCGGGGCCCAATGCTTTGAGAGGAGTCACCAGAGACAGAGTGGGGAGCAGAGCAGGCACATAGACTGAAACACACTGCTGAGGGGAGCAGCAGGCAGAGAGGAGAGATCTGCCACGCCATGTGGGTCACCACCCTTGTCCCACAAGGGAAGCCCCTAAAATGTTTTCTGTAAAAGGCCAAGTAGTAAATACGGGTATCAGAGGGGTCTAATGTGAGATCAAGCACCGGGCAGCCTGCACAAAGTCTTCCTGACAGTTCAAAGACTTCTAAGACCAGAAAGGTCACAGCTCAATAAGTGGTAACAATAATCATTATTGTACTTAGACACAACATTTTGCATATTATTTTATTTCTGACAACTCCCTGAGTAGCGACCATTGTAACCCCACTCCCTGAACCAAACAATTTCTCAGGTAAAACTATGTGAAACTGCACAGTATACATAGTCTAGCTGGCAAAATCCTCCTGCTTCCAATTTTTCTTTTTCTAAGTTTCTAGGATCTTGTCATCAATAATGTGAAAGAATGTTCCAACCTGTTCCTTTAAGTTCTTTCTAAAATGAAAAGATTTACTCTTTCCTCTTTATTCTACCTACTTGCTGCCTAATATACTATACTTCCTGAGTACCCACTCTAGTCATTACTGCCACCACCAATTCTTTTTTAGAGACTTAGTTTTATTTATTTATGCATACAGGAACTGAGTATAGGCCGGCGGTGTGAGAGGATTCACCAGAGACAGAGTGGGGAGCAGTGGGCAAGACAGGAGAGGCCTGCTGCATCATGTGAGTCAGCTCCCTAGCCGGGGAACTAAACTCATGTCACTGCGGCAGGTAATAGTTTGATAGCGCTGAGACTATCCCCTGCACCACCAGGGAGGTCCTGCCACCACCAGTTCTTTGCCCATGTCGTTTTCTCTCCTGAATGGAGTCTTAACCTCATTTCTGGCTATTCAAAACCTACCCTTCAAGATCCAATTTAACATCCACTTCCCCCTAACAAGTTCTTTTTTTTTTAAAGATTGATTGATTGATCTATTTATTTGTTTATTTATTTACTTATACATACATACATACATACAAGAGCTGGGGGTACATATAGGCCAGAGTCACAGGATGTGAGAGGACTCACCAGAGACAGAGTGGGAAGCAGAACAGGCAGGTCGACTGAAAAACACTGCTGAGGGGAGCAGTGGGTGAGGCAGGAGAGGTCTGCTGCGCCATGTGGGTCCCCTCCCTGGCCAGGGATTGAACTCGAGCTGCAGAAGCTGCGGTTTGCTTCATAGTGTGTTGCTTAACCCACTGTGACACCAGGGAGGGATCCCCCTACAAAGTCTTATTGATCTTTGATTTCTTCTCTCTCAACACTGAAGATACGGAACATGACCTGAAACCAGCACTGCTTTCTGCTATCATCTGACTACAGACTGAGAGTATTTCAATCTCTGCAATGAGACTTGCTCTGAATAAGAGCCACATGTTACTCATCTCTCTAGAATTCTTCAGTGTATTTGTACCTAGAAACATAACCTTGTTCTTGATAAAAAGTCAGAAGCATAATAATAAATAGTTGCAGTAATCAGGTTGAGAAGTGATTTAAAATGTCACTAACCATCACGCTGAGAAAATACTTAAGACATAGAATCACTGTGAATAGCAGACCAACAAGAAACAGTAAGGGGAAAAGGGAACCACAGCAACTGCTACTCCTTAAGAACTCTTGGCAGGGTTCTGACATGGGTCACGGAATTCCACCCAACTCAAAAATTTTTCATGTACATAATGGGCAGAAGGAAGAGGAAGGAGGAGGAAAGAAAAAAGAAGAGCAATTAGAAGAGAAACAGAGAGGGGGAAAGGAGAGGAGAGAGTCAAAGAGGAAAACGAAGATCACACATGAAACTAAATGTTTTCCTTCCCTCCCCTCATCTCTTCAAATTTTTTTCTCATGTAAAACTAAACAAAAGCTGCCTCTGAATCGTAATAAATGAAGTTGTACCAGGCTAAGGCTCCCATCACTGCCTCCTCAGCACGCCTAGGGGCAATAGTATTTGGATTTTCACTTACATAAAAACAGTATGAACACATACCTAATATCATTTGGGTGTTGTTGGGGTCTGTTTCTGTTTGCAAGGCACCTATTAGTATATTCACAAGCCTCAGCTTCAGGGACAAAAAAGTTATTGGTTTATCATAGGACGAGTTGTCATCATTACTAAATTTTCCTTCCAGGACCACCTACGGAAAAAACAAGTAATATTTAGCGTAGACTGTTGCGAGACACTATACCCAGGTAGAAACTGCCTGAGTGGACAAAAGAGAAGACCAGTCTAACAAGCTAGGCTTTCAGTTTGACTAAAAATAGCCACCGTGCTAAGTCTGTCACTAACTCACACAACACATTATCAGATGCCATCTGCCTATCACCACGTGAAGTGGAAACCAAGGCATGTTGGCAGGCTGAGGAAACAACACATCAACTTTGTTAATTCACTTGAAATTATCTGAAAATTTTTTAAAGCTCCCTTTCCACTTTTAAAATACAATTTGACTCAAATCAACACACAAAGCAGAATATATAAAAAGTTTTAATAACACATTACCTCAGATTTGACTGTGCCAAAGTGATGAGGGAGGGGCAACAAAGAGAGTAGGATATTAATGGAAGATCTTCTCAATTCTGTTGGATTTACATAGCTTTTGAATTTTGAGAGTTCTCTGTCAAAAAAGAAAAAGCCGTTAGAATTTTTGAACTAAAATGTTTTTTCAACTATTGCCAAATAAATATTATGCCAATTTTTCACAATTCAAGCACTGAATTTGCTTTTATAAAGAATGCAGTAAATAATTTTCAGTGAGTTCATATTCTGCAATCAGAAAGAGAGAGAATGTTAAACTGTTCCAGAATTCAACTAAAATATGACTGCTTCTAGGCTGTTCTTATCCCTCTAGACCAGGTCAAAAAGTATTCCCCAAGTTCAAGGACAAATCAGACCTGAAGGAGGGAGTTCAGAGTTAAGACTGGTCTAGATATTTTATACTTATTTAATGTGGCCTGAGTTTCCTTAGTCTGTGAAGACAATTGGATGGGATGAATCAGGAAACTGGGGAGAAAGCACCAGAAATGACCAAGCCAAACCAGACAACTGATAATCGAGTACAGAAATGATAGCTTACCTGTCAGGCAAAATGGTTTCAAGAGCTGAAATAAAGTAAGGAACCACAACATCAATCCCTTTCAAGTCACAGCAGAACAAAGGAGGGGAGTTTAGAATAACGCTGGCCAAGACAGGATGGCACACATAATCATTTATCTGCAAACCTTGAATTAAAAGCATGTAAAATCTAGGAAAGCAAGAAAAAAATTTTAAACAAACTGCTGATCAATTGTTCTCATAATTATCAATATATTCTATAGTCATCTGAAAGTCTATTTCCACTTTTCATGATTTCTATCCTTTGAAAGTATTATGGAGTGAGGACAATTCAAAGTCAAATATACTAAGAACCAAATTATCTTTCCTAATAGAAAAAAAAAAAGATTTATGTCTATTATACATGGTTTTACCTCTTGCAACTCAAAGTTACAGGTGCCAGCAAATGAAGCAACCAAAACCAAACCAAACAAATGGCTGCAGTAACTACAAATAAACAGAGGAATTAGTCAACTGAATTCGATGTCAATAAAATTTGGTAGAATTTCTGAAGGAAATTTCTGAAGGAAAAAAAAAGGCGATTTTGGTGCCTTTTTCCTCCTTCCCCATTATTTTTGGGAAGACAGTGAAAGAAAAAAAATGCTGAATCCTGAATTCATCATGATATGAAGGTCACTCTGAAAGACTCCTTTGAGAAATCTACCTGAGTATACCTTGCTTTTCACCCCTGCCTTAATTTTCAACAACTAAGCATTCAAACTCGACCATTCAAGGGCAACTGTATTGGTACACTCTCCTAACAAAAAGTATTTTCCCACAAAATTCTTCAGAAACAACTTCCTTACCTGCTGGGCACAGTTTAAACCATTTCAATGTACCTTGACCCTGGAACTAAGCATGTCAGTAAATAACCAACGGCATCTCAACTAGTGAATCCAGGAGACACTGCAAATTCCATAGCTTCAAAACTAAACTGATCATTTTCCCTCTCACAAATCTGCCCTTCTGGTTGATCATACTACCAGCCATGCAGTCTTACGGGCCAGAGAGAAAGCTCATGTTTACAGCCTCTCTTTCACTAACACCATCTGGAACATCTCCCAAACTGTAGTCTCTCTCCCGAGAAATGTGCCCTAACTGCAAGGACTGAGTGCCAGCAGTCCGTGTGATCCCGTGACACCACAGCCAGCTAGACCAGAGGCAGCCACTTAATCAGAGCTGCTTCCCTAGCAACCTGAAACTAAGAGTCAAAGATGCTATCTGACCTTCTGGTCATCTAGACCAGGACCATGGAAACTGGGACCTGAAAAGCGTACTACAATAAAAGAAAACAATATGCAAAGAAGAGAAGAATTAAACAGTTCTGGAAGACCATGAACATACAGAAACAGAAAGAGGGAAAATGGTTTTGATCCTTGAATACTCTAGCCCCTGATTTCTGCCTTTTCTGAGCATATATTTAATAGCACTACTTTCTCGTAACTCATTTCCCTTGTGCTAAGTCAAAAGAGAGGATTTTCCTGTTACTTATAGCCAAGAGACTATGGTTTAGATAACCCCGATTACTTTCCTGCGTGTACCACACTGCTTTGTGCCTATCTGCTTTCGTAGTTGGTTCCCTCTGAGAGGGTCAGTTTAATTCTCTGAGAACCTACCAGGTACACAGACACCTGAATGCTCTTGATATTAGCATCACTTCAGCAACTGTGCGAATGATCAACTCAGGAGCACAAAACAGAGTGAAAAAAAAAAAAATAGGAGACAATTACAATTTAGGAAACAAGTGGCAAAGCCTGAAGTGTTATAGTGGGAACTGAGTGAAGAGATTAAAAAGAGGGTTAAACAGCAGAAAGGCAGGAACCGGCTAACCAATATAAGATACAGAAGGAGTCTAAAATGACTCCTACTCTCTGGCCTAAACAACTGAATGGATGGCAGTCAGAATGGCTGAAGTCAAGGATTTGGATAAGATGACCCTACTCCACTTGCTGACATAGTCTAAATACTACCCATCCTTTATAAATTCAATACAACCATCCAATCCTCTGTAACTCTTTCTGAACCCCTAGAGCATGCGCTGCTTCTTCATCTGAATGCCCACAGTACTTTACTGCGCCTCCCTCCTACCAACTCCCTGTTACTATGAGATCATTATTACTTATGTACATGGTTTTACTCACTCAAGAAAGTAAGTTCCTTGGAGGCAGGATTTACCACTAGTACAGTGCCTAATCCTGTGTTCACATTTATAAAATATATTTAAAAAGTGTGATCCTTTCAACTTTCTCCATAATGAAAGTAAAACAAGATAGAATAAGTAATACTTCTAAAATAAAAATGGTCTGATGAGGCAGGTAAAACGAAGAGTCCAAATAAAATTTTCAATTACTTGCTGACATCTGCAAGTATTTCAGACCAACATTTACTTATCAATTCAGCCTACCAAGTCATACTACAATAGACAGCCAATACTATCAAAAGTATACAAATGGAAGAATAAACAAAAAGATTTCTAAGACCTGGATAAATAAGCTGGCAGAATCTCTTCTCCAGTCTTCTTGCTACAAAAAATCCTACATAGTGTCCCACAAGCCTCAGCTCTTCCTGCTTCATAGTTATCAGGAAATTCACTTGCATCAAACATAGGATTGGAAACCACGGTGTCTGTGGACAGCTGAGACCCTTTTCGCCGGAACTCCATGCTAGCTTGCGTTGTGATGGCTGGGGAGAGAGGAGGAGGGTTTTATTACATTTGTCACTATGTAGACAGGCTCATGGGACCCTGGACACAAAGATCAAATGTTGGTGTCATTAAATAGCTGCTTGAATAGAATTCAACGATGCTTTTGTTTAGCGTGTATGTCTTAATTTTTTTTTAAAGGGCTCTCTTAAATCTTTGAAAATAGGTAATAATTTACAGTAGTATTGTCAGCTTAAGAGATTCTACAAGAAGCATTTTTCAACTGAATTTTGGATTAGCAGAATACATTTTGTATATATCTGTATTCAAACAGATATACAATACAGAATTTGGCTTTTCTATTATTTTTTTTCCTCCCCCTTGGAATGATGTTTAAACATTAAGAAAAACAGCTATTGCAATTTACACATTACCCCAAACAAACATCATAATTGAATGGGCAATCTCATGCCAGCTTATATACTTTAGGGAGAGGGCAAAGAAAAGCTGAAAAATGGGTAAGGAGGAAGAGAGCATTCCCACTACCCACCCAACTCCAAAACACACACCAAAAAATCACCCAACCAAGCAAAATGAGAATGAATTTTAACAACCACAGACAGCAGCTAACTTAAGGTTGATAAATCAGAAAATTGAATTGGTAAGAAAGATTATCATGGTCATTCAAGTCACTGAAACAAAAGCCCTTTGAAAGTTGCTTTTAACAAAAGATTTCATAGTGTATTGATAATCACTCTGAAATCTTTTATCACTCTACAAGAAATATTTAAATTATTTGTAATAATAGATTTAGTAGAATACAGAGTCAAGCATAAGTCTTTATGCAACTTCCCATGAGCCATTTTTTTGTCCTGAATAAGTCACCCAGCAATAATACATTTGAAAAACACTACATGCAGAATGCATACAAATCAAACACTAAATCTGTATAAAAATAAGCTTAAAAGCTTTAAAAAAAAAAAAGCCAAAACACAGTTAGTGCAAAGTCCTGGAATTCATGACATGACCAGACTAGTGTACAGAAATAATGGGACTGATTCAGGCAGATTAATTTGCTTTTGCCAACAATCTTCCCCATTCAAAACACAGAAAAGTATTTTTCTTCCCAAGTGCAAAAACTACAAGAGACAATGACAATCAAATTTTTTAATGGAATTATGAAAAAAATAAAAACATGACTGCAATTAAGGAGAAGCTTCTGGTTCCTACTTACAAGATTTATAAGAAAGAAGAATTTGGATAAAAGATGCTGCAAGATAATAGAAATAAATGGAAACAAATCAAAGGACAGCAGTAATTATAAAATACTTTAAAGATGGTGAAATTTTACAATAAGTTAAGAAGCTTTTTAGCTCTTCAAGTTAGATTAAAAGCTTTATGATAACACAAGCTAGTCCAAAAACATAAGAAATTGTGCGTTCAGTCCAAAATTATGATTTTGTATCATGCAAAACAATGAACGAAGAAAATTACACAACTACGAAGAATTGGTTTTGAACTGCCCATAACGTGCATTAAATTTTTAGTTCATTAACCCTTCCCAGCTCAATTTTACTTTTACAAAGTATAGTGTACTCTCATGTAAATCTGAAGCTAACCAGTTTATAAACGCAAACATTTTAAGTTAGAGGTGAACTGCATGGCAGAATTCCTTGATGGCAGCCAGTACTCAGAAAACCGTGTTAATGCTCCCAAAGCTCCCACCACCCCCACAGGTAGCGTTCAAACGCATCTAAGCCCATCCAACTCTCTGGGCATCTATCTCCTCGGTAATGTAACAGCCTTTCTCATCTCTGAACACTAGGGGGAGAGAAGCTTCTATCCTTTTCCCATCAAAGAGAATGCTAAAAATTCAAAGTAACAATTTGTTGTGCACATATGATTTGAATTCTGGTTTCTATCTTTTAGCACAAGATGAGGTAAAGCTGTTACAAGTTATTTAGAGAGTGGAAAGAGCTGTAAATTCTTTTAAGCAAGCCTACCAAGGAGGCAGTAAGTTGACACACTCTGGACTCAGAGATTTTAGTGTCAACAGTTTGATACCCAAAAGGTACACTGTAAGAATTGCATCTTAATAAAAATAAAAACATGACTGATTCATTGTAGAAAATACAATACATATTAATGAATATAAACATGGTTCAGAAAACTCAAAATACAGACGCATAAATGTGAGAAAAAATAAACCAAAAATGGCTTTTAAAAGTTTTCATTTAGTCATCAAGTACATTTACTTATCCACAAGCAAGCACTACTTTCAAAGTTGCAAATAAAAGGTAATATGGAAATGGTAGAATATAAAGTATGTGGATTTGAACAAAATAAACACAGGAATCCCTAAACTCAACCATGGAATATCAAATTATATTTCCAAAAGTCCTTATATTTATAACTTTTCTAAATTATTTAAAATTTGTACAAACACTCAAAACAATGTGTATAATAGTCACACCTTAGACTTCAGTTCTAAGATGATATACAACAGCCAAGAATGCATATTTAAGAGAAAACAGAGACCCTTATGGCCATTATATTAGTTTTATCCCTAGAATTAACATTTTCTCTACAGATGAAATTAGATATCCTTTTGTCTCAATCTATTTCCAACCCCAGTGGAAAAGTGCTTTCTTATCAAACAACCAATACACTCATTAATGCATACAGCATAGTACCTGGCACACAGTAATTATGGCTTAATATATCTTAGATATTATCATCATTTAGCTCTATAAGACAGGCCATAAGTATTTAGTACTTTCTGCATTGGCCACCCTCCCATACTGCATCTTCCACTTCCAACTATAATGATAAAATGACAAAAATCAGATTTTAGACATTTTCATTTCTATAATAAAGTAAAAAATGAAGATTTAACATTATTCTCTACCAGTTCTATTTAGTCAGAGCAAATGGTTTTTTTTTTTTTTGAAGTTTGTCCTTAACATCCTCTAGAATAAAATCTGAGAGGTTAAAGACTTCTCTGAAGCAGGAATTTTCTGTTATTTATAGTTACTAATGAGTGAATGGCTGTAAAACTCTAAGAAAACACTTTTTTAAAATAAATATCTAATCAAAATCTTTAATTCTTTCTATCAATATTATTATCCTGGCTGACATGAAGGGAACTTCCAGGTCACCAACTGAAAGGAATCTGATTAAATAAAATAATGGCTAACCGGAAGTGTGCCTAACAAAACCAGACAAAAGTCCAATCTCATAGAACATATATAAAAAGGACAAGTTAGGGAAACCTCCAAAATTCTTTTACTTCAGCTGGAAGGGGTTAAGCACAAGACATTGCTTGATCAGAGACAGAGTTTTTTAAGGTACATATTAATCTTGCAGGTAGGAAAGATTAAAAAGAAAAAAAAAAAGAAAGAAAATGACAACATATTTCTTGAGCAATATTTACCAGTCATGCTGCTGTCTCTGTTTATCCCATTATGAAGTTTACAGTGAACAAATGCTGCATCAAATAACCATGATCCAAAGAGGTTCAAGATGCTGTTAACCTTTGGTCTCCGAGGGGCAGGTAGTGGCCGGGGTTCTGAACTGGTTTGATTTGGACTTGAGAGAGGAGAGGTGGAAGATGTCTGGTGCTGAACTTTTGAGGCATGAGCAGTACTAACCTATTAGAAAAGAATATACCCACACTCAAGAAAAGTCTGAGAAAACAGCAGAACTTTTTTTAAAAGGATGGCATATTAAAGTCGACCTTATAGAGCCTAACAACCGTGATAAAAACACTTACTGTGCTTGTCTTCATGGTAGCCTTATTCACAGTAACAGCCCGGTGCCTCCGGTTATGTGGCGGGGTGGTATTGACAGCAGTGCTTTGGGGCATACTTAACCTATTCACGGGAGTTGGAGGAGCACTGTCTGACCGGGGTCTAGAAATACCTTAAGAAGAAAAAAAGCAATGGAGTTATTTTTCATAGTTCAAAACATGCAGTCAGAAAATCTTCCTCAAGTAACACTAGTGATTAACAGACTAAAAAATTTTAGCTGGCCATGGCTACACAGAGCGAACTAGATCTTCACACCTCCCTTAGAGCTAGATGTGGCCATGTTCTGACCATAGGGAAGAGAATAACTATTGGGTGGGTCTTCCAAAAAAATTCCTTATGAGAACCAATCAAGCATAAGCCTCCCTTCCTTCAATTCCTGAACAGGACGGTTCGAACTTATTTAACGATCGTGGCCCACGAGAGAGTGCACAGAAGATGGAGAGCCACAGAAGGAAGGCCCTTATATCCCTGATACGTGAAACTGCTCTAGCAGCCCTGTACGGCCTAGCCCTGGGCTTGAAATGTGTGTGAGAGCAAACTATCTTGTTTAAACCACAGGCACTTCTGACTGTAATGTGGCAGTCAAACTTAACTTGAACTAATATGTAAAGTATGTAATATATTAACAAGTACACAAACCAAATGTTTTAGAAAATGATATTAAAAATCATTACCTTTCAACAGGCTAAAAGAATCTGGCTTCTCATATTCCTATAATGTGAAAGTTTAAAACACCAGTTCACAAAAAGTATAATTTGCTTTCTAATGATACATATAAGAATGGTGCCTAAAGTATTCTAATCTGTATTTTCTTATATTACTAGTGAGAATGAACACTTTTTGGCAAATCATTTGTTCATATCCTCGGTCCATTTATTCACTAAATCTTATTCTTTTTCTTAACATTGTATGATTATTTATATAACAACAACAAATACTATACTTTTGTGGCAAATAATTTTTCCTAGTTTATTATTTGCAATCAAGTCTGCTTATCTTTTCCTTTGGGCTTTCCATAAAAGATTCTAAGATTATAATCTAAATACCTACATGCAGGTCTTTAAACATCTAGCCAACATAAAACAAAATTCACCTAAGAATGCATCCACAAGACAGCTGATTCCACGCATGGCACGAAAAAATATTTGAGGCAGATGCTTAAGGCAGGGATACTGATTCAATTCTTGTGGCATTCCACTCACATTCAAGAACTGTTCCTGAAATTTGGGAGTAGAGCTTATAATGGCTGGGTTACTCAAATCCACAGGATTACTATCAAAAGAGAGAGAAGAATTATACATTTAGAAGTTTCTCTAGCAATAAAATATAAATAATCTAATTAAAAAAACAGGACTGTTTGTGCCTACTTCTTCAATTCAGAGAGTTAGAACAAGATGCATTTAACAGGCTGGGGACTCAAAACATCAACACTTCTCTATAGATCTGTGGTGTTTACATGAATTTACTCTGCCTATTCAGAGGATGAGAATCAAAATAAGACTGGAAGTTTTTATATACAAGAATATTTTTCTAATACGTTGGGAACTAAGCAATGAAATGGAAAAGATATAAATAAATCATCAGGAGTTGATTTCAAATCAAAAAGAGTAAAATAATTTCCACAAAGAGAAAACTTTTACTTTACTATTAATGTTTCCAGAACTTCATTACTGCAGTAGTTTCCAAAATCTCTTTCGGCAAATTAAAGTTTACTAAGTTTAATAATGGGAATGTAGGTGGATGGTTTAAAAAAGAAAAGGGAAGGTATTCAATATTGATATTATTCTAATTGAAATTACTAAATTTAGGTTTACTTTTCGGTTCTTCATTGTAAAGGAACTAAGGTATTTAATGTATATGAGTAAAATGTATCCATATCAAACTAAAAAAAAATGAAGCACATATTTTAGAAGTTATAAGTTATCTGTAAGTCTTCCAATTTAAAGGGATGATAATGTATCAGGTTTAGAAATTAAAGCTTTTAAGAATTAAGAATTCTAAATAAAATATGGAAATTAAGGCTAATGGAAGGAAGGGAAACAGCTCTATTAAAGAAAATCAGCTATCACCTGAAGTAATGTTTACATCATTTTGTGAGGAAAACTGAAACATATTTTTTCGCTGACACCCTCAGAATGGGAAAAATTTAAATGGCTCTTATTACACGTATAATAGAGACTAAACTTTAGGACCTATCTACAGGACTGCCTCTAAGAACTGGACACAGCTGTATAATTGGATTGCACTATTTTCAAGTCTGAGAGACTGGTTAAGAAAATACTTGAGCAATTCAACTTCTAATTGTAGAACTTCTTGAGAAATTCCAAAGACAGAACTGTAGGGAAGCAGTCTTTGTAGCAAGCGTTAATTTCACTTTCACGGAAGGGGTTCTGAAGGCTGGATGGAGGTTATCAGGTTGTCTCTCAGGAAGACCTAATCTTCTTATCTCTTTTCAATTGAGAAAGCAGAACTTATGTTCACCTTTTGTCTGCTGTGCTTTTCCCTATAACTTCCCTAATTAACCCTTTTTTCTCACCCCACAAACTATCTTGTCTTAGCTAATCTTTTAAAGATGGCTTCTAAGACAGGCAAGTTAGCTATAGCTTGGGTCTATCCCATGTATACAGAATACACAACACACACACACACTCACGCACATATATAAACTTTTTTCTCTCAAAAATATTAATTTTTCCAATTTTTAAATTTTAAATTTCCTTTGAAATCAAGATTAGTACCTATTCATGCGTATGTGCCAAAAGCATATATTTAGACAATCAATTTGGGCTTGAGTTTGTATTTTTTCTACAAATAATTTTAAATATTTCCATTAAAAAACAGATTTCCATTTAACGGCCTCTCCAACTCAAGGTGGTACTGATAATCTAAAGCACCTGAGAAGAATTTCCACTAAATGGTCAATAGAATTAGTCTGACAAAAACCAAAACAGTTGTTTATGTATGCTCTGCCCTTTGAAATTACTTCATCCATTCAAACAAGTAATTTGAAGTAATTTTAATTTCAAGTAGCTGAAAGTGAGAACAGGGAAATGTGTGGAATATGAATTTCTTTTTTTTTTAAAGATTTATTTATTTATGCATACAAGAGCTGGGGTACAGGCCAGAGTTGTAGGAGGTGAGAGGATTCACCAGACAGAGTGGGGAGCAGAACAGCGGGCGAGGCAGGAGAGGTCTGCTACACCATGTGGGGCCCCTCCCTGGCCGGCGGCAGGGATCGAACTCGTGCTGCAGTGGCTGAGGTTTGCTTCATAGTATGTTGCTTAACCCACTGCGCCACCAGGAGGCCCGGAATATGAATTTCTGGTGTTAGTACATTACAATCACAGAACTGCGGTCCATCAGGTGGAACAGAGGCGGTAAGATTCTCTAGCAGCCTGCTAATGACCATAATTCACGTTTATTCAGAAATTAGAAAACAGGCAGTAAGATTGAAATGGACTACATCTCATTCCAGCAGAACTCTGCTAAATACATGTTTGTTTGATACTGAAAACTAGGAAAAGAAAGGCTTATATCAAGTTTTCCACATGTAAACAAGAAATGATTTCACTGGCACTCAAATATTCAAAGAACAGATTAAATATAATAGGTAAAAATCAGAAATGAGAGTAACGAGGGATAGGAAACAGATATATAATGAAATGTGGCATGTGTGTGAGTTCTGGCCAATGAAATATTGAGTAACAGTGATTTATACCATTTCAAGACCTTGTTCACTAAAAACCTCCTACACAATTTTCCTGTTCGTTCCTCTCTATCTGCTGGACAGACACAGAGGAGCCTACTTATAGAGCTGAGGCCCTACTAGAGCCCCATGTTGAAGATGCCAGAACTTCTGTCAGCCTGAGTCCCTGAACCACCATGTGAGCAGAGGCACCCCTTAGACCACACTTTACGGAGGTTATATTGTACTAAGCCACTAAGATTCTCTAGCTCACCTGCTAAAGCAGAGTATGCTTCTTGCCATAATTAATACACAATCCAAAACCCAGAAGGTTTTGTAGGTTTTCTCGGTTTACTTCTGTTTTGTAACTTGTCAGGTTGATGCTAAACTTCATCTGAAGTGTTAAACAGGCAAGTTTATAAAAATGTTCTAAGAAATGGGGACAAGGCCCACCAAAGACAAAATTTGACATAAAACGGACTTAATGTCACAAGGAAAATAAAATCAGAAGAAATCATAGGTGAGTATCTGATCAAAGAACAGAGACTTTCTAATTTTAAAGGAAACAGAAATGATCGTGGAAAACATATTTTAAAAACTGTAATCAACCAAGATGAAAAATACAAACTGAAAAAGAAAAAAAGGTTAACATTCCTAATTTTATAAAAAGGTCAGAGAGTAATTTAGTATCATGAATACACAAATAGAAAAAAGGGTTGCTCAAACCAGAAAGAGAGGTTATGCAAGGAAAAGAGTCAAGACCGTACACAACAGAACAAAAGTTCCACAGAGCACAGGATTGAGCTAGTAGAAAGAAAGGTAGGAAGCAATGAAGCTGCACTATGAATAGAATTACTATAAAGAAGAAATAGCAGGAAGTATTTAGGGTGCATCTATCAAAGAAAGTTTAAACAGCAAGGATACAACAGGAGAAGCCACAGTGACCAATCAGTGCTGGTCACAGAGAAGAGTAAGGTGTCCACAAAATTTACTAAAGCCCTAGGAGAGACAAAATCGGCCAGGCTGCAACAAGCAAGAGAACAAATATTGCATCTACCAGTGGATGGTCTCCTAGAGAGTGTAAACTGAGAACAGCCTATGAGAGACCAATTCTGCAGATTAAAGGGAGAGCAGAAACAGAAGACATAGATGTGCACTTTGTACAACTTTTGTTAGACCTGAATTTGTGCTTCAGTAGTCACACTCTAATCTCCTCCAACAAGACAATTACAGCATGGTTTCTGCCTAAGACACTGGTTAAGAGCATAAGAAATACTAAAATAACAGTACCTTAACATATGTAAAAAGCGAAACCATGTCTGTGCAACACACTCATTATCCATTTCAGGAGGAATCAGACCGGCATCTTCATCGGGAATTTTAAATGGAGGAAATGAAGGACCGTATGTAAAGCGTAGTAATCTAGAAAATAAAATAATTAATAACACTAAGTTCACTTCTTGAAAGAATGAAAAATACATTTAAGCATTAAAACATGATGATATAAAAGACAGATGAAACATGTATTACACCTCAATGAAATACGATAAATGAAGAACCTTGTTTATAAAAAGCACAAACGAGTGAAATTTTCAGTTTTATAAAAGATATTTTAAATTATAAATTAAGTCATTTAAATAACTTATTTGTAATTTATATTTTCTTTCCATAACTTATATATTTGTATTATTTTTAATATTGTATTTTATAAAAAAGGTCATAGAGAATGATTTAGAATCACTAATACACAAATAGAAAAACGAGAATGGCCAAAGCACAGAGAGCTCATACGAAGAAAAGTTTAAGAATTAAGACAGTACACAAAGAACAATATATATTTTATTTACAGAGAATTTTATAAACTTGTATTACTTATATTTATAAAGCTACAAATTATTTTATAAATATTCATATTATAAATATTATAAACTTTACATTTATTTTATAAATTTTATGCCCTATTATATAACAGCTTTATTATAGTACATATGTTATATATAGTATGGTACATAATATTTATAATATAACAGGAGTAAAATTGTAAATTGTGTATTTATTTATAAAACTATAGGTATTTATGAATTATAAATGTCTAAAATTAATCATACAGTAAGCAAGTACACTTACCATATTATTTAAATTATTTTTAAAAAACTCATCCCACTCATCAAACTCATTCAACACAAGCAAGCTATAATTCATAATAACTGTTCTCTAACTTTACATGCAGTTCAGAATTTATGGTGCACCTTAAAAGTAACTCAACAATCCAAATGCTTAATTTAATAGTAGTATTTCAAACATATTAAAATTGTTCAAAGTCCTTTGACTCAATTTTCCCATATCTAAGGATTAGATCTTACTAAAATAATCAGAACACAAAGGCCATACACACACACACACAATGAAAAACTACAGTCATAAAAATATGATTTCAAGATCTATTTATAAATGAAAAACAGTGCATGTAAATTAAAGTGGACAAGAATCAGATATCAGGTGAAAAAAGCAATTAACACTATATAGAAAAATCTCAAATTGATTATTTTTAAAGAGAACTAAATGAAAAAAAAATACATTTAAATGTTAAATGGATTATCTGTAAGTAATAGGTAGTTCTCCCATTTCCAAATTTTCTATTATAAACACATATTGCTTTTATAATTAAGATAAAAGTATTGTTTAAAAACAAATTCATAATATTGACATTCACCAAGATATAACAGAATCAACATAATATTCCAAACCTTCACCTTTTATTTTAAATGATGTTAAAGATACAAACATTTCATTAACTCAGAAAAAGACCAATCCACATTCTAATACATAATACCACCTATTAATTACTTGTTCCTGGCTTTCTACCACTCTCCCCATCAAACCTGAGTTAGATTAGTTCTTTAGATCTAACTACCTTTTAACAGGAAATGCAGGGGACAGAAGAACATGTTAATCAACACAAGTAGGGCAAAATTAGGAAAAATCAGAATGTGAAATACTGTAAGGCTTAGTTTTTTCAACCAAAAAATTAACTGTGATAAATAAAAGTGAGAGAGCAGAAACATACAGCTTTAAATAGACTTAAGAAAGATGTCAAGTAAATGTGATATCTGAACTTTGTTTTTTGAGTCAAGAGAATCAACTGTAAAAAGAAAAATAAACCAAGATATTCAGGGAAATCTGAATACAAAAGGCTAACTGATTAAAATAAAGAACTGTTAACAATTTTTTAGATGAAATAATGGTATCTTAATCATGTTTCAACAAGAATTGTCCTCTCTTAAGAGTCATCTATTAAAACATAGGCCTAATAATTTACTCGTAGAATAGTAATGGTCTACAACAAATGGTAAAAAGGTAGAATTACTATTATAGAAAAATTGCCTATTTTGAGCTTTTCTGTGACTATAAAGCTGGGGAGGGAAATCCCAACCAGTTCAAAGACACTGAATCTCATTCCCCCAGCCCTTCTTCCAGCCTCTCCCAGAGTCCCTCAATAAATGGCTTGATCTCCCCTCCCCCTCCAAAAAACCTGTCTACTCTGGTTATAAAGTAGTATGTTATAATATGGCCCTATTTCTGTAAAATTATTTTATGAATAACATATATAATAGGATTTCTGGTGAACGTAACATTTTCTGTTACATCTTTTTATGGCTTTGTTTTTAAAAAATATTAATGAAATTCATTAATCAGAATGATGGGATTGGGGGGCTTGGGAGTACAGAATTTCTCTTGGCTTCTCCAAGATACTTGCTTATTCTGAAAGGCTTTAAGATTAAACCAGCATTAGCAAAATTGCTATACCTATCTTTAAAAAGTAGCTCAATTTTATATCTAAAGTATAGTAATATCAGACCCAGGAGACAACTTTTTACAATGTATCCCATGACTCCCAGAAAGACACAAAACTGGGGAAAGCTGCCCATGGGTACACTGATGAGGAGGCAAGTCAATGATGCTGACCTACCTGGAAGTGAGCGCACAGATGACCTTGCTCCACTGCTCCACCACTGCTGGGTGGTGCCTCCAGTTAGCCACCATCTCCTTCGCTGTTTTCCAATAAGGAGGTGTCGGGAAGCACCGAGTACAAGCTAGTAACCAAACCTCAAAGAGAACACCAATCAACTTCTCTGCTAGATTCTCAGCAATGCCACCTTACAAACAGAAAGAAAAAATATTTTTGTCATAGTTATTTTTAAAGCAGAGTCTTTAATTCACTGATTGGGAATAGTGGTCAAAAATTGCAATGCTCTTAATTTTAAGTAGTTATTTAATAGTTAAAAACAAGAAATTATCCACAGGTGCTTACATATGAAATCATAAAAACAACAAATTACCACTTAGAAAGTTTTCAAGTCCCTCTACTTAAGTTCTTAATCTTCTTTAAAAGGGGCAGGAACACAGAGAGAAGGGAAAGGATGGGTACTGATGAGAGGGACGGTATACTATGAGTCAGTTTCTGTGCCAAGGAATTCATACACATGATCTCACATAATCCTCACATCAATTCTGCAGGAGAGATATTTATCTATTACCAACTATCAATTATTTCTATTTCAAAGATGAGAAAATGTAGGTTCAGGAAATTCAAGTGACTTCATGCAGTCAATAAATAAAGGAAACAGTAACTATCCAGGTCTTTCTTCTTCCTAAACTTAGAAACTGCTTCAGTTGAAAGCCACTCTTTAAGGGAAAGGGAGACTGAGAAGGGAGCAAAAGGACTGGTGCTGGGAAAACAAAGGCACAACTAGGAAAAGAGCTAGGCCTCTGTTCTGAGTCCTGAAACAAGGGAGAAGAGCAGTGACCTGTATAATTCAGAAGGCAAACCTGAGTGCTAGCAGGAAGTTACAAGGATGCATATTTCAAATAAACAAAAACAAAGTTTCAACAATAAAGAGCCCCAGAAGGGGCTTAATGGTCAGCCCTGGACTGCTGAGATCCCTGGCATGTGGTCGAAAGCAGCCCCATGAATGAACAAATGACTGGCCACCAATACCAACCAGGGCATTACTATTATGGGAACCCAACACTAAAATTCTGGGATGCCTTTCATTTTGTTTTCAGTCTGGGATTCCTTTTTTATTGTGGAAGAACTGAAGTGTAGGCCTAGGCGGGAGGGGTGAGAGGATTCACAGGAGACTGAGTGGGGAGCAGAACAGGTGGATCGACTGAAAGACACTGCTGAGGGGAGCAGCAGGCGAGACAGGAGAGGTCTGCTGCGCCACGTGGGTGATCTTCCTGGCTGGGGACTGAACTCAGGCCACAGAGGTGATAGCAGTGAGACTTAACCCCTAGGCCACAAGGGGGCCCAGGGATTCCTTTTAGATATTTTCCTGGACACTGCATCTTGTGAGAGTACAAGCACACCCACTTGTGTGTAGTACAAAGATTATCAACATGTAGTCTATATACAATGCTGTAACATCAAAATAGGGCTGGGGGCCTCCCTGGTGGTGCATATCTACAGCCACTACAGCACGAGTTCAAGACCCGACCACGGAGCTGACACACATGGTGCAGCAGACCTCTCCTGCCTCGCCTGCTGCTCCCCTCAGCAGTGTATTTCAGTAGATCCACTTGTTCTATTCCCCACTCTGTCTCTGGTGAATACTCTTACCCGCCATACCTGACCTGTACCCCAGTTCTTGTATGCATAAATAAATTTAAAAATAGGGCTTCTATGATATATTCCAAATCTTCTAAAATTGGAAGCTTTTATTTTTTAATTAAAAAAATATGTATTTTTATAACATTGTTGCCTGTTTGTGTATAGTGTTTGATTCTCCTCTCAGGTGTAATCCCCATAAAATTCCCTCCACCAAGTTACCTGTGAACCATCACCACTGTCTCCTGTGCTCTTCTCTCCACTGTTTTGATCCCTCTCCCTCCCTTTCTCCTGCTGTATGTCTCTAATTTATAGTCTGCCTGCTAGTTTTGTCTTTGTTTTCCTAACTCCTTGTTAAACCAAAACCTTGTTTGGTTTAACTGGAGGCTCTTTAATGGCTCGGTAATGAATGGCATATACAGCCATACAGAACACTTTAAGACTCTGTAGGTTTCATTTGATGAACAAAGTATCTTCTGGAGCTGTCATTCAGATTCTACTTTGTAATCAGACCTGAGGCTATATGGCACTCATCTATTAGTTGTTTCCTATATAGACTCTAACCAAATATACTAAACAAGCTACTGTTTTAATCATTATCAAACATATTAATTTATTCAGTTCCTCCAATGTTAGCAAAGTCATCAGTGAAGGTAAAATAATATCGTATTGTGCCTCTGATGGTTAAAAAGCTGTTAACTTTGTCAACTATCACGCCAAAATGTATGTCCCCACTGAGGCTACTATTCATTGAATTTAAACATGAACTATATTTGAAGTTTGGGAAAAAACATGGAAAAAATAAACAAACCTTGAACAGTCGGTGGAGCAAGAAGTATATCATTAATTTGCAGAAGAAACAATAGTAAGACTTCCCAGGTTTCTCGGGCCATGATGGATGATTCCCGGGCTAGTTTTTGAATAGCTCTCAGGACCTGTAAGCACAGTCGGATCTGACTCGAGCCTTGTTCCTGCCTGAAGAAGACAAATGGAAGTCACTGACAAGTCTTGTGGAGGAAAAGCAACAGCTGATGAAATGATAACTTATGGATTCAGCAGGCAATGGTTCAGTGATGCTCCCTAAGAGCACCAGCAGACAGAACTAAGTAGACTCTTTTCAGTTCAAAGCTACTTCTTTCCCACCATACATTTTGATACTTCTGTATCTAAACTTCCCATTTCTATGAGAGTTTGGAAAAGTCTTTGGATAAGGGAGAACACAAGAATGTAAGCTTCACCTCTGGATTTTCTATGTATAAAATATGCCTGAACATAATAAGCACTTAATATTTTTCTGCTGAAAATGAGTATCCAGTTATTCCTGCTACCCACAATGAAGCAGAAAGTCCTTTGCATTCTTTTAAAAAAAGTTTTAAGCACACATTCAAAAGAATTCTGCAAGCGATTTCACAATGGTCACAAGCCCCTTGGAAGCTAAGATGTGCTAGAGAAAAGCCCATGGACATACAGGACTATCTTTACAGGGTCCCAAAAACCAGTGACAAATGAAGGCAACTGCCTCAGAGATGAGCACCTGCTTCTGCTGTTTTTTTTTTTTTTTTTAAAGATTTATTTATTTATGCACACAAGCACTGGGGTACAGGCCAGAGGTGTGGGGGGTGAGAGGATTCACCACAGAGAGCAG
>JAGFMF010011769.1:7379969-7400184 GCA_019455555.1 Galemys pyrenaicus
CCCCACCTGGCCGGCAGCAGGGATCGAACTCGTGCTGCAGTGGCTGCGGTTTGCTTCATAGCGCGTTGCTTAACCCACTGCGCCACCAGGGAGGCCCTGCTTCTGCTGTTTTAATAAGAAAAGCAACTTAAGATGAAAGCTCCCGATGTTCCCAAGATACCTTAGAACAACAGTTTTTAACTCTTCATAATCCACATGACCATTTTATCCCCAGGGAATAAAATACTTCAAATTATTGGGGCCGAGACTTAAAAGGAAGGTAAAAGTTCAATCATCATTCTTTATCCTCAATTTCCAAAGGAGACCACCCGAGACTTTTGCGAATAGTAAGAAATTCACTGCATCAGTCAATGGTTAGCCTCCAGACTTCCCATGTGAAATTCAAGATAAGTAACTAATATTGTTGAAAAAAAATCTTGAGGTCAAATTTCATATATGATGACTCATGTCACAAAGAATTGATAAAACAAGTCTGGATTAGAATAGGGAGTCTGAAAGGGTGCTCAAGAAACCCAGAAAACACAGTGAATACAATTATCTCAATCTCAGGACAAAGAGTCTCAGATTCTGGGCCATAACACAAAACCAGAGACTTACAACCTAGAATTGCAAACAAATGACACCACTAAGTTTTCCCAAAAGAAGCCAGACCTCAGGCGCAACAATGAGGTATTCACTTATGACAAATCGAGAGCCTCCAAAAGCAGGGAGATGTCCCACATTCAGCGCAGGTAAATCAAAGTCATGAGGTTCAAGCTTCTATCTGTTGCTCTGGTTACTGGAAGATGAATAAAAAATTATGCAATGGCCTCAACCTCATCTACGCATATAAAGAGCAGTACAGAGTAAGAATCCTGGTGATACACTACAAATCTCCCAAAGTAATCTGGGCTTACCCCATTTCCGGGTACTTGCTTAGTGCCAAGAAAGGAAATATCTGTTCCTCAGGGATAGTCACCTACTCAGAAGGCCTAAATTCAGGAGCAATATCCAAGTTTCTAAAGCTAAGAGAAATAAGGTAACCTTTACTAAAAAGTAAATAGGTCTAAACACCAGACTTTCCTCTCCTCCCAATATTTTCAAAAGCCAACTGTGATCTTCAGGAAAAAAACTATTCTAGAACAGGGGCAGATGAACTAGGTAGCCCATGAGTCAAATCTGGTCTGCCATCTGTTTTGTAAATAAGGTTTTGTGGGAACACAGCCATGCTCATTCATTTATATATTGACTGTAACTGCTTTCTCTACTCCAGCAGAGTTCAGGAGTTGCAAAAGACACCATATGGCCCACTAAAATATTTACTATCTGGCTCTCTATACAAAAAAAGTTTGCCAACCACTACTTCAGAAGAATATCACATTTTTAAAAGCACCATGTATTTAAATGAATACTTGTAAATGAAACAACTAACTAATCTAGTCTTGCTTCTCAAAAGAGAAAAGCAACAGTCTAACTCAAATGCCATTGATTTTCTTCATCAATACAAATTGACTGAGCAGTGAAAGATGGTAAGGGTACAAAAAAGAAAGACACATAGTATAGTGACAGTACCACTCACGGGGGACTGACTGCCCCATGTACAAAGAAAATACCTCATAAATTGGTCCCCTAAATGGGATGACAAGAAAGCATTAAAACTATTACACAATTTTAGAAGAACCTTCCTAGCCACAAACAATATCCTAACTACCAAATATCTCCTGCTATTACTTCCATTTGAAACCAATAAACACAAGCACCAGCATCTAATTCATACCTAAGATAATACCAGTATTGCACCAGCAACTACAGAAGCCCAAAATTTATGCAATCCAGCACTTGTTCCTCAATTTGATTAGATGGGGAAATGAGACACAGAGAGGTCCAAGAGTGACACCGAACGTACCATACAGATTCAGAAGCAGTGTGATCATAGGGCCTGAGTGGTGAGGGAAGGTTTCTCATTACAAGGAAGAATGTGGATAAACCAATAAAGAAAGAGGTGAATAGCTAGGAGAGGGTGAGGAGGAGGAGGAAGAAAAGGGGATAGGTAGGGGATTTCTAAGGAAAATGTTTAATAAAATGTTTAATTTATGATTCTGACCAAAGTGCAGACTCACAAAGAATTAGTAGCAATTAATCTGTTAGGGGCCAGATTATAGTAGCCACTTCATACAAGTAAGGAGTTTATACCTGGTCCTACAAACCAGAGTTCTTAGTAAAGATATTTCTTTTTAAATTCTGATAGAGTAATCTTCCCTCTAAGCTTAAGAGCCAAAAATTTACACAGCTGATTTCTGGATGACTCAAAGTTCCTCACCATTTGACAGAGGAAAAACTCTAACTAGAACTTTTCCAAAAGGAAGGCAAGCCCCCAATTACTTTTTTGGACACAAAAAAATATCTGAAAACAATTTTCTTACAGGAAATCTCCATAAATGGATAGGGAACTAATGCTTTCTTCTCCATCAATTTCTCAATTCCTTAGAATTGGGGGGCGGGAAATTAGCACAAATAGGACACATATCCCACACTATGATATTTAGGTTCTTTGCCTCAGGATGTTGCAGAAAACCAGTAACAAACTGTTAACAGTAAACTTTTGGTCTACTGCAAATTTGCCCACAAAAATTTCAGGTCTCCTTGAAATATTTTATTCACTATAGGAAAAAGCCATCTGTAAGGTAAAGGTTTATATGGTTTTAAGTAGAAACAAGAATAAGCAAAACTATGTTTTTTTTTAGCAGAAGGAAAAGAAATCACAGTATTTTAGTATCAAACAGCTGTAAAATCTTAGAAGTAAAGCTAAGTCTTTAAAATGAACAGAGACTTGTGAAAACCTCCTGTAAACATTCTGTAAGTCCACATCTCCTATCATTCATACTAATACTCTTTAAATTGAACAAGTAATGAAGGTGACTGTTCAAAGATCTAACAAATCAGTTCCTGATATGTAAAAAAGTAACATTTATGAATATTTCACTATGATCTTGACACCAGAACAGATAGATGGACTAGGTGGACATAGCTTACCTTGGTACAAAAAGATTTTGCAGGTGTTTTAATATACTTTGAACATATAGATTAGGCTCTTTAATAATCGGCAATGGAATAGAATCTTTCGGCAGCACTAAAGCCATAATCCAGTCTGTATATACATCAACACAATATTTTACAGTCTCTCCATCCAATGGGAGTGTCAGTCCATAGCAAATTACTTCCATGGTCCATTTTACCTAAACAGAAGAAAATATATGTACACAATTATCATAAATTCTTTATCTATAGCTCAGCAGATTAATATAAAGCTTTATACAGTCTCTTATTGCCAAAAAATTTTTCAATTAACAGTATAGTCATCTAAAATATGTATCAACTTTATTGTGGAGTATGGATTATCCATGTATAAGAAATATTTACACATAATTCCTAAGCGAAAGCTTTTAGAAGAAAATAAATTCCTTATTTCTAAATATCAAGTCTATGCTGGTTTTGACCCTCTAGACACTATTATGTATACTCTGTGAAATAAAAAGTAAGTATACGTCATCTTGATTTTCCACAAAAATTTGAGGCACAGAAACAGAAAATTTTAGATATATTTGTCCACTTTGCATACAGTACATGTGTCATTTAGGAAAGCATATAAATTCAATTGCATTCCATTTTCAAATTATGCAACATTAACAGGATAAAAGAATTGTTCAACTCTTATTTTGTGATTATTTTATTTGCTAAAGAAAATAATACTTAAAGTGGAAAGGTAAGAACATACAGGTGAGAAGGGACTAAGCAGAGTAAGAGCTCAACAAGGCATTTAACCACTAAACGAGTTCCAGCGTCCTGATCCACTGAATCACATCCTGGGGTTGAGAGAAATTATGTAAGAGACTGCTGAACCACTGCCTGCAGTTATGAAGAATGAGTAAAAGAGAATGAATGAGTATAATGAGACAAGGGAAACAGTCCAATTTACAAAAGAGCATGAAACTAGATTCCAAGTACTGTAGACTGGAAAATTTAAGTGAATTACAGATAAAACTCTGGGACAAATTACTAAGCATGTATAAAAAAGAATAGTCAGGGCCCTCCCTGGTGGCGCAGTGGGTTAAGCAACACACTGAAGCAAACCACAGCCACTGCAGCACAAGTTCGATCCCTGCCGCTGGCCGGGCGGGGGGCCCACATGACGTAGCAGACCTCTCCTGCCTCGCCCGCTGCTCCCCTCAGCAGTGTGTTTCAGTCCATCTGCCTGTTCTGCTCCCCGCTCTGTCTCTGGTGGGTCCTCTCACCTCCCTAGACTCTGGCCTGTACCCCAGCTCTTGTGTGCATAAATAAATACATCTTAAAAAAAAAGAATAGTCAATGGAAACACGACTGCTGGAAACAAGTCACGCCAGGAGAATCATGAAGAGAGCCTCACTCCCTCACCAACAGGGCTGCTAACAGGGCAGCTGACAGCTGTATAACCCTTCCAGTTTAAGAAGTGTTTTCATTAACACCATCTAACCATCAAAATAGCCTTATGTGAGAGTGTAAGCCAATCTCACCTTAAAGATAAGAAAATGAACTAAGCAAGATTAAGCACTTTGGTCCAAGTTACTGCTTTGGAAGTAGTGGAGCTAAAAGTTTGAACCCTGGTATTCCAACTAGAAATCTGAATCTATCCTATTCCACCCACCATGCCATTCATAGCCTTCTCTAGCAAATCCTGGAATCTGGGTGTTAGCAAAAAAATTTAGCATGATGCAGCATTTTTTTTCAGACAAGATAAAAGACATAGTCCAGAGGAAGGTAGAACATAAATATTTATGCTGGATTAAACACCAATGAGTAACAGGAGATGAATATACCAAGACCATTTTGGAAGAACATGCCCAAGATCCTGCCAAGATTTTAATTTCAGGGAGGGAAATAAAAACAGATGATGTGCTGACCATTTAAAGATACCACAAAGTTAAAAAGGATAGCTAATTTGTTAGATAGGATCAGGACTCAAAAAGACTTCCAAAAGCACCCTAACTGCAGCCTATCTCACCAAAAAGACTTCAACAGTTTAAAAATAAAGTTGAAACTAACAAGATACGTACATATATTGAAATTGATAAGTTGAAGAAACAACTATGAAGCCAAAGAATAGAAACTATAACATTAATATAAAATATAACAAAATAAAACAGCAATAAATGTTAAAAACAACTGTAACAGCACAGTGAAACTGTGACAAACTGGGGCGGGGAAGACAAGAGTTGGCATCACAAGAGGATTTTAAGAGGTTGCAAGCCTCTAAGTATCAAATGCAAGACAAAGAAAGTTATCTTTGGTGGTACTGTCACACAATAGTTTAATTGTGTAATTCCAGAGACACTGGATTCAAGGACTATTTTCTCATATCCTTTTGAGTGTGGGAAAGGAGAATAAACAAGAGCTTTACCAGAGCCCCTCTGTCTATTCACATGCCACCTTCTTTCTAGAAGGTCCAGAACAATTACAGATACCAAGAAAAGGGCAGGCCAGGGCAAGCATTGGTCTTCCAAGCTAAGTCTCTGGTAGGGTACTTTGAAATGCTCCTCAGATGAGGGTCTTCAACCTTTGGCAACACATAACCCAGAGAGGAAATAAACTGCTTCTAGAGCTATAAATTTTAGTATTATATCTCAACTAATCTTACATCTAGATTATGTCAAATCTTTCCTTCATGAGAAATCAAGAAAAAAAGGGGGGGGGGATGGTTTCTGAGAAATAAGTAAACCCGAAATATGAAGATTATATGAACTTCTTCAAGCACAGGGGACAAAGTCCTAATCCCATCTCTTAGCCAGATCTCAGAATTCCTTCATTACTTCTCACTGGCAGCTTCGGCCCAGTCCCCTGAAACCAAGAACAGTGGACCAGCTCCAGGTCAAGTCATTCCACGAGCCCCTTACCTTTAGCGGGGCAAACACAACCCTTATTCGAAACACCTGGGTTCATAGCCATGTAGGCTTAGCTGCTCTGCAGCACTCTCACACCTAGAGTCAGGTATGGAGACAGAGAGAGCTCAAGCTCAGCTTATGTCAAGTCTGAAGTTTGACACAAAGTAAGTAAGCCTTCAGAGAGAGGCCATCTAGAGCCATCTAAGAATGAAGACGTTCCAAACATGCTCAAGAAAAATATGAAGACTGAGTCTAAAGCTTAGGGGAAAAGGCCTGATACTCAAGTCAGGCCAAAGGTTCAAGTGGAGAACTGGGCCTCCCTAGTAGGAATACCTAGGAACGCAATGACACTCTCTATCCCTTATAACCCCACAAACTCTGAGCCCCAATCCTCAGCCCAACTGAGGTCAAAATTCAGAAAATCACAAAATATTAAAAAGACATCAGACAAATCCTTCAGTAACCAACTTATTATTTCATATGGTAAATGAAATGAAGACACTTACTTCTTTGTCAGTTTTTAACAAACTCTCGCTACCAGCCACGGAAGGGGCACCTAAGGCCTGCCCAAGAGGATGGACCACTGCATTCGCCACCTCTCGCCCAACACTCTCTGGATAGCTGTGCAGCACACTGCTGTGCCCCTGGTCATTCTGAATCACCAAGTGCAGCGACCTCCACTCAGAGTACATTGCGCCGCTAAAGGACTATCCAAACGGCACCTGAAAAGACAAAACAGAATTAATTATGTGTCAAATTACAATGCTGCAATAAAAATAAGTAAAACAGATTTATACTATAAGGCAAAATAAAGCAGCTACAAACATACTGCCTCAGAAAGACTGAGGGGGGAAAAAAAAACAAACACACATCTAAATGTTTTGAGATGTCCCAAAATAGCCTCATGGTGAGGATCAGACAGGCCCTGGGAAGCTGCTGTCTAAGCACCTCCTCAAAAGAGCCTCCAGAAGCCCTAGAGTTTGGGCAGCCAGCCATTTACAAGGGACTAAAATGATCAGGTTTGGTACAATCAAAGCATAAAGGAATCTTCCTCATCCCATCTTCCCCCCAAAAATAAATAAATAAATAAAGCAAAAGGGAGGAAAGGAAAGAGTTACTCTAAGAACCAGATTTTCTCAGTCAACAATTTCCAAATATCTATTACATGCTATAAACATAGTATTTATTTATACTGCAATATTCCACAATGCCTTCAATTAAACATAAAACTTCTATTTTTTAAGATTTAGATTTTATGCATACAAGAACTGGGGTGTAGGCCAGAGGTGTGGGGGAGGATAGATGAAAAGAGTCACCAGAGACAAGAGTGGGGAGCAAACAAGCGGATCTACTGAAACACACTGCTGAGGAGAGCAGTGGGTGAGACAGGAGAGGTCTATTAGGCCATATGGGTTAGCGGCCCAGTCTGGGATCAAGCTCAAGCCACAGTGGCTGGCAATAGCTTGATAGAGCTGAGACTAACCCGTAGGCCAACAGGGAGGCACCTGAACATAAAACTTATTGATAATATTTCATCCCTTGCAATAGCACGTAACTTCCAGTGATGGAACACCTAGAAGTCACTGTGTCCTTCCAAATACACACGAAAAGCTGTCACCTACTAGGCATTTACTACATGCTACTCAAGCAATCACCAAAACAGCTTTATTACTTTATATTAAGTAATGTTATCCCTATTTCACAGATGAAAAACTGAGGCTTAGGACAGGTTTAGAAAGGCCTGCTTCTTATCTGAGAGGTATGACATGACAGAGCTGGGCTTTGAACCTGTATCTGTTGGGCTCCAAGGACCATGCTCTTAGCCATGGAATATACTGCTTCACTCTATCCTAGACACGCTTTGCTGCTCCATGTGCTGTGTACTCGCCATGAAATTATATCTAAGTCTACCGTATGTATGAGATATTAGCCACAGCAAATATACCTGTACAGATGCAACGCAAATGCTACAATCATAAATGCCACACTCATGAAAGAGAAAAATCAAGATGGTTAGCCCTTACCAAATTATTGCTGGCAACTTCCATTATCCACTTGTTCTGAAATCTGTTTAGCCACCAAAGTTTAAGCAAAATACACGGTTAAACTTAACCCTTAAAATGTTCTATCCCAGGCCCTCCCCTGCTGGCGCAGTGGGTTAAGCAATGCACTATGAAGCAAAAAGCAGCCACTGCAGCACGAGTTCAATCCCTGTCACCAGCTAGAGAGGTGACCCACATGGCGCAGCAGACCTCTCCTGCCTCACCTGCTGCTCCCCCAGCAGTATATTTCAGTCAATCTGTCTATTGTGTTCCCCACTCTGTCTCTGGTGGATCCTCTCACCCCCTGCACTTCTGGCCTGTACCCCAGTTCTTATATAAATATTAAAAAAAATCTTTAAAATGGTGCATCCAGTTTTTAAAAAAGTCTATCCCATCTCTATGTTAAAAGACAAGCATCTGGGTGCCTCCCTGGTGGTGCAATAGGTTAAGTAGCGTACTATGACGCAAACTACAGCCACTGTAGCACAAGTTCAATCCCTGCCACCAGCCCAGGAGGGGACCCACATGCCTCACCCGTTGCTCCCCTCAGCAGTGTGTTTCAGTTAATCTGCCTGTTCTGTTCCCCACTCTGTCTCTGGTGCATCCTCTCACTCCCCACACCTCTGGCCTGTACCCCAGTTCTTGTATGCATAAATAAATAAATCTTGAAAGGAAAAAAAAAAGATAGGGAGTCTGCAGGATTTGCGCCTTCCACAAGACTGAAATTATGGCAGGTCTAGGCAATGATGCAATTCCAGCTCAATGATAGTAAAAAATATTTCAATTTTCATACTCTCACAGGTAGAATGAATTATGTGCTGGCCACAGATAGAAGAACTGCTTTGCTGCTCTTATACCTCAAGTTAATGTCTGAAAAAATTCCACCTATGAAAGCAACATAAAGAGATTCTAAGAGTATCTCACTTGTTCAGTTCCAGTGCCTAAAGAAGGTAACCTCAATTCATGATGTGAAAATTTGTACAATAAATTATGACCCTAGGGGAGAAGAGTCTATCCTTTAATTTTTCTTCAAACTGGGCAGAGTAGCATTGGTTAATTTTATTTTAGAAAAACTCATTCAAAAGAATATGGCATTTGAGAATCACATATACAGAACGATCAAACTCCTTAGCATAAGTCAAAGTCCTACACAGATTGGCTCAAAACTATCTTTCTTTTTTTTTTTTTTTTTTCATACAGGAACCCACGACCTTCCTTTCTCTCCGGTGAGCCTATCCCCATCCTATTTAATCTTCTCAGCTTCTCTTGGCGTCTGATGGCCTCTGGGCCAAGGTACCTTTCAGTGATGTCCCTCTTTGGATTAAGAGGCCCTGAAAGTGGGAAAGCAGGAAGATTGACCAGCATAGAACGATGCACCCACAATTTGAGGGAAGGGTGGACACACTGCCTCAGTTTCCTCAGAATTTATAAAAAGTTCCCTCAAGGATATCCTAGGGCCCCCCACTCCCCACCCTAAAATAAGCACTCTCACAAAAGGAAGGGAATAAAGGGAAAGTGCGAACAGGGACTCATCCCCATCTGATGACAGCCTACTCCCATACACACATTTTTCACACCTTTTAAATTAAACACACACATATAATACATATACACATATAGCATATGTATTACATATATACACAGTATATATATATGTGTGATTCCTTATTTAATGCACAAGAATGTTATATTAAAGGTAAGTAATGCTCTGTGAAAAATGAAACATTTCATTTTTTCTTTTAAATCTGTTACATACTTTGGGTCAAATGGTAAAACACATTTATTATGGGTCTAGATCCAAAAATTTGAAAACATAAATACTACTAGATTTCACCCAAAACAAGTGTTTAATTCTTCACACTTAAGCTTTATATTCATCTGGAATTTACTTTTGTAAGTAGTGTAGGAAAGGCTCAATTTTATTCTAGACATATGTTATGCTAGTGTCAGCTATTAAACCTTTCTCACTGAATTGAAATCAAATTGTCACAGTAAAGTCTCATTTATACAGGAATCTACTGACGAATCTGTTCTGTGCAACTATGTGTCCCTATGCTAATGCTGTATGATTCAAATTCACTGGCTTTACAGATGTTTTAATACATGGAAAGGAAGTCACTTCGACGTGCACTATTTTTCAGGTCTACTGGCTGTTCTCAACTACTTTTCTATATAAAATTTAAGATGATTTTATTCAATTAAAATTTGCTAAAATTCTAATTGAATTGCTTATTCTATCTTCTCAAGCTCATCTACTGCCACTTTCACAAACACACCACAAGCTACAGCCACAAGAACTATGAATGATTGCTCAAATTCAACAAGTTTCTTCATACCGCATATACACTTCTTGTGCTACTCCCACTGAACTGCTATTCCCCATCTTATTTACCTTACCTCCTTCAGTGCACATTCAAACGTCCTCTCTCTGGTAAAGCTCTTTTTGACTGCTCATACTGCCACTTTCCCCAGCTCTAAGTGCCTATTACAGGCTGTACGTATAGTGCTTCACATTAACTTATTCATTAGCTATGTAATGTATCTTTACCACAAATGTGTCAACTTTTTTTGAAGGGAAATCTCACATCCTGAATCTCTGCTAGTCTCTGACACACAATGCATACTACGTAAATGTTTCAGAATGTTAGTTTACCAACAGGAAAAAGGACGATGTTAGGTGTTCCCTTTATTCCATTAAAATCCAATATTTTGCATGTTGTATGCAGATAAAAATTGGAAAATGTCCACTGTTCTTAGCAAATTATTAGTAAAAGAGAAAAAAGTATTTGGATGTTTCCAAATATCTGAAGAACATTTAATACGCAGCATCCACTCTAGACAATACATTGGAAGAAAAAAATGTTTTTTTAAAAAAGGAGCTCTCAAAATCCATTGTACACATGAAAGTCTGGGGGGTGGGGGGAGAGGAGACAGAGAAAAGGGAGCTTCTGGTTTAAATGCAGATTCCAAGACTTCAAATCCTGAGAAAACTCAATTATACAGGTCTGGGCTCAGCCCAAGAATCTGCATTTTAGAGAAATAATTCTCACCTCTCCCAGCTTAGAAAAAAACAGCAGTATCATATTTTAAAAAAACACACTATGGAAGACCAATCAAAACAATCTTAATAGTGCTCAAATTCTTACTTAAAACCCTTTAAAGTGTTTAAGAATTTTTAACTCTTTAAAAAATGTATTAGGGCCTCCCTGGTGGCACAGTGTTAAAGCAATGCACTATGAAGCAAACCACAGCTACTGCAGCATGAATTTGATCCCTGCCACTGGCTGGGGAAGGGACCCACATGGCGCAGCAGACCTCTCCTGCCTTACCCGCTGCTCCCCTCAGCAGTGTGTTTTAGTCCATCTGCCTGTTCTGTTCCCCACTCTGTCTCTGGTGGATCCTCTCACCTCCCCACACCTCTGTCCTGTACCCCAGTGCTTGTATGCATAAATAAATAAATCTTTAAAAAAATGTATTAATGTTTTGTTTTTTTAAATCCAGAGGTCCTTCTTTTCTTCACGACACCTATCATGCCACGAGCTCACTGGGAATGTCAGGTTTCTTTCCACTGGTTCTCACAAAGTGTATTTCTCCGGGTGGAGCTGTCCAGTACTTCAATTGAATCCAAATAGCTGTGACTTTCTTTTCTTTCTGATCATCTTTTTTCACATATTTCAAGAAGTTGTGCTGGTTTTTTACCATGCTACATCTGCTCCATATGAACAATACCCTGGAGTCACCCCAACTCATCTCTGTATCAGGAGTGTATACCCCTAATATGGAGGCCCTATAATTTCATTTTGTATCACTTCTGTCCCCGTTGGGGAGGGGTAGTAAGGTAATATCATGTGACAGAGTTGGTAGGGTGAGTTCTCTTGGGCCCAGTTTTGTCAGGAGTAAACCTACTCTTAACACACAATATATGACCCTCCTTTTGCTGTTGCAATTCAGGCTCTCCAAAGCAAGTAATCCAGAGATCTCAAAAAACTCACTACTTTGAGGAACCAAAAATGCTACACAGTCTAAGTCCTGATCACGATTCTGCTTCTACCTCCCACAATAGCACCACAGGGGAACACTGTTGGGCCATGATCTCCTAGCTCACTTGCCATGTGGCGGTTTGTAGCTTTAACCTAGCTATAAATTGGTATGCTTGTAAGGTAACTTAGATTGATGCCATTTTTCCAACCATTCACCCAAAGGATATAGCATGATTGGTTTAAGTAGGCATAATTTAACTGTCTATCAATACTGGAAGAACTTCAAAACTAGGGCACGTTAACTCTATATGCTATTAGGTAGCCATTAAGCACAGAGATGAGAAGCATGAAAATATACAGGAGAATATTTATTAGTCAAGGCTCTGGAAATAGACTGGTTAGATTCAAATCCCAGGTGCACCACCTACAAGCTAGGAAACCTTGCAATAATTGCTCTACCTCTGTGTATGAGCATCCTTCTCTGTAAAATGGGATGACAGAAGGTTAAGAACCTACTTTGGCACTGTTGTAGTATTAAAGAATCAATAAACGTATGATCTTTGAGACATGTCCTACTCCATGATAAACAACCAATGAAAAGTAGCTATTATATAGAGAAAGACATGTATCCTGACTACAACTAGGCAACTATATATATATATGCAAAGATTAAAAAGATCGTGAAAAATTAGAAAGGCATAATCTGATGCAGTAAGTTTTTATCATAAATTTTCATGCCATAGAACTGATTATGTAGTCAGCATCCTGACTGCACATATAAACATTCAGACACTGAAGGGAATCACCAATTTGACTTACTCGATAGTGATTCATCTACTATGCATAATGCACAGTGTTAACACCAGACAGGACACAGACTTAGGACTTGGCTCCTGTATTCAACAACTTTACAGTATAACTAGGGGAGGTAAGATACATAAAAAGAATGAAAAATAAATTAGTGTTAAAGTGCTAAATGTCATTTTTTAAAAGTTGTAAGTATGATACTGTAGATGTTCACAGACCAAAGATTACTTCTGACTAAGACAGACTGAACTGGAAAACAGCAGAGTAAAATCAGGGAAGACTGCAGACTATGCAGTATGGGCACTGACAGAAGGTCACACTTCTGACAGAGATAAGAAAATCGAGTGGGTAATAGTGAGAGTAAGAAAGAAGAGGTGGAAGAGAAAAGAAAAATCTATGAAGAAGAATGTTTGACTTAAATAGCAAAAACAGCCCCAGAACTAAATACTCCAAATGCCAAAATAGAAAGCTATATATACAAGGTGGAAAGGTTTCAAAGATAAGCAGTGACCGCTTTTGAAGGACTATGAATACTAGGATTAGAGATTTGTAAATGTTTTAATAAAAACTGAGAGCAGGACTCTCTTGCCCCTCCCAGGTACCCTATACTTGGGAGTCTTTATTCTTCCCTCTTTCCTAAATAAACCTTTCTTTTCAAGAAAAAAACAAACAACAAACAACAAAAAAAAAACCTGAGAGCAGAGAATCAGAAAGTTTAACTTGTCATAGTAATGATTTCACAAGAACTGAACTCCTGTTAAAAAAAATTCTAACGGAAGTGCCCAAGACGTACTGAAGGAACAGTGCAACAGCAAGCTCCAGTGTGGGTAATACACTGAGGAGGGGTAGGCAGGAAGGGTCGGTGACCACAGTGAGACACGAAGACACGTGAAGGCGTCTAAGGGCACTGCCTGCTATCTAAGAGCCCAGGCAGGCTCTGCTCCCAACACCTGAGTGGCCGGCAAGGAAGGCCCACTGTCAGCACTCCAAAAGCAAACAAGAGGAAGGGGAAGGTGCAGCACTCCGCTGCAGATCTTTCTTTCCCAACTCCACGTATACCTGTTTCTCGATAACCTCTCTGGAGGGCTTTATGATCAGGTGACTATGTGCTGTGTAAAAGCTTATGACTTATATGCAAAATCAAAAAGTAACAAGAAGATCTGGTCTAACTGACATTACCAAAATGATCATCGATACAGAGGCAGACACACTAAGACCACAGCCTCACCATAATTTATTATAGCTCCTCCATACACCAAAGAACAAGGAATATAATAATAAGTATGCATCATCTAACTAAGTTCCAAAGGAGCTTCAAGTCTAATTACAGAGAACAACTTTTAAAATTTCATAAAGTAAATCCAGACATCAGTTAGTATTAATTAAATATTTATTACACACCTTCGATATGTCAGCTATTAACCTAGGATGTTAAGCACACAGCTATAAATAGAATACAATGTTTGCCCAAAAGATTTCACAGTGAGAAAGAGAGAAGAAATCCATGACTTGACACCATAGCTCAGTGGTATTCAATAACTGACATGGTGAGTTAAGATCTTGCTTGATAACAGTATACCTTTGTATGATTGATCATTTTCAATGAGCATTCACATACTACTTTATTCCAGTAATAAACCTGGAAAATTAATATGTCACTAGCCACTGAGAGACAAAACAGGTCTATGACTTGCTCAGGATCACATCAAGTAACAGCTGGAACCTCTTGCCTTGAAGTCCAAAGCTCCTTTTCCTTTTATTGGGACTCCATACTGCATATACAACCTTGAACAACCTTTGTGATACTTTCTTTGCTAGTAAAACAGGGAGAATACCTTAGTACCTCACTAAAGTGACTTGGGGAAAGGATCAAATAAAGCAATATAAGTCAACATACCTTGAGATGTGGGAATGCAAGGTACACATTACTAGGCATGCTTTACTTCCCTGAGGAACACAGGGCACAGGGAGCCAAAGCAATGAGTAGATAAGTGAACTCTCTAGAGATAGGATTTTAAGGCATACAAGTACACTCAAAGTGATCCATAAAACTTTGTAAGGACCAAATATATGTGTGTGTGTGTGTGTGTGTGTGTGTGTATACACACATATATTTTTTAAAGCTCCATCCATTCATGCATACAAGAACTGGGGTACAGGCCAGAAGTGCAGGGGGTGAGAGGATCCACCAGAGACAGAGTGGGGAACAGAACAGGCAGACAGACCAAAATACACTGTGGAGGAGAGCAGTGGGCAAGGCAGGAGAGGTCTACTGTGCCACGTGGGCCACCTCTCTGGCTGGTGGCAGGGATCAAACTTGTGCTGCAGTGGCTGCTTTTTGCTTCATAGTGTGTTGCTTAACCCACTACGCCACCAGGGAGGGCCCTGTAAGGACTATATTTTATATTTCTATTATAGTCCTAGTGGTCCCACAAGGGAAATACCAGTCAAGCTTGGCCAAAAATGGAATGTATTCACCTATACAGCAGATTCTAACTATTAGGGACCCTATCAAACACCTGAATTACAGGAAAGAAAGACAGGTTCTGCCTGCATTCCTCCTCATAAGTAGAAATAGTACATTTCTGCCAGTCTAGTTCAAATATATATGATACCCCACCTGTTCCCCAACAGCACCAGCACAGTTCTCATCTTTTATGCCTCAGACCTGCTCTGTCCAATACAGTAACCATATCCACATGTGACTACGGAAATTTATATTCAATTAGAAATTCAGTTCATCGGTTACACTAGTCACATTTTAAGTGCTCAAGCCACATGTGGTTAGTAATTACCATATCAGACTGTGTGAATGTAGAATAGTTCCATCACTAAAGAAAAGTGACAGAGCTGCCTTAAATACTAAACTCTCACTTTTGATTTCAATGCTGACCGGACTACCAGTGACTGAGAACAGGGGTTACGTCTTATTTATCTTGATAGCCCATTTATACAGCCAAGTACCTATCAGACACCAAGCACTCCCTACACATTTGAGTATTTCAAAGACAGGAGATGGCTGTATTGACTTCCTCCCTCCCAACACACACACACACACACACACACATATGCACACACACGCACGCACGCCCGCTTGCCCATGCACCCAACATTCTCCCACATATCTGTATGAGATTAAAGGGGACACTGCATCCAGAGAAAGGAGACCTGCATTCTAGTCCTAGATGTGCTTAAAGGCCACCATGCAGTTCTGGGCAAATTACCCACTTTCTTCATCTGTAAAAACTTAGAATTAAACTCCATGTACCTTAATTCTAAACCTTTAACCACCCTTCACCAAAGAAAATCTTGCATTCTATCTAAAAGGCCTTCACACATGTCAGAGAACACATCTGCTAACATTAATGAATACCTCAAAGTAAAAAGATTCCATTTCTAGGTCTCTAGACTAGAATCACTCTTGGTCTTTAACCGAGCATGTGGAATTTTTCACCTTCGCTTTGGGGATCACCTAAAGACTTAAGGCTCAGTCTTAAAGATTGAGTTTCTTCCATGTAGTAGAGCCAGAAATGGATACTCAGTTCATTTCTGATCAGGAAAATAAGAGCAAGTTTCTATAGGACATGAATTTAACAAGAATTGTCCCATCAGTTTCTATATTAGCTTTAGCATAAAACTGATTTTAAAGTACAGAACTGAACCAATATAATCTTTCCATAATAATCCAGAGTGTAAAGAATATCATTACATAAAATGTGTTTTTATTCAGTCTTTATACGTCACATCATATTTAACTGCTATTTAAAAATCTTCATTTTGCAAAAACCTCTCCATAATGACTTTTACACATATACTCACTTTTATAAACATTACATGATTTTAAAATAAATACAATCTGAATTACTGGCCTGCCTTCTTTAAAACTTGTAAATATGTTGAGCAATAGCAGTCCAGGCATTCTGCAATAAGTTTGTCAACTCTTCTAAGATTAAAGCTTTAATAATAAGCACTTCTTAGAACATTTCTCCTGGTGAAAAGGATAAACTATTACAAATAGAAGTTCCTTTTCTGGTATTTATCAACAAGTACTACCATTTAGTGAATGACAACTAAATACTTTTTTTTGACAAAGTGGGTGGGGGGAGGGTATATGCAAAGGGCAATAAACATGTTTTCGCTACAAAACTGACTGTATATGTGATAAAAGTAGGTTTTAAAAATCAACCAAAATTAATTACAGTTAGCCCCACATAGTGCCCTGTGAGTGGTAAGAGCTCAACGTGTTTGTTCAACAGCTAAATGGAGAAATTAACAAAGCTTACTAGAGTATTTCCAAAATTAACAAAGCTTATTAGGGTACTTCCAAAATTAACCAAGCTTACTTGAATATTTCCAAACAAAAAGAACCAAACTATACAGGCTACTATTAAACATCTCTTAGAAAAATGGAAAGAGACAAAAGTGTGGCAGCATGAAGTCTACAACATGAAAAGAACTCAAAACACTGCTCAGTAAAACTTTCAAGTCTGTATGTCAAAGCAAAGAGAGGTAGAGAGAGATAAAAATTATGGTTCAGCTGCTAATAATCTAGAAGAGGTAGATAACACAGAAAAAACAAGCAGACAGGACATATCCAAGGTGGTAGGGGGTCACAGAGAAAAGTTTTCTGAAGGGATATTAGAAGTTATGCAGCCAGAAAAAGGAAGAAACGTGTGTGTGTCTGTGTGTTAAGAGCGAGCAGAATGTGAAGAAACGTGTGTGTGTGTGTTAAGAGCGAGCAGAATGTGTGTGCTGGGTGGAGAGAGAAGAAACAGGCAGGATTTGTCTAAGCAAAGAACAACAGCGCATGCAAAGAAGGCCCAGAGATTAGACACAATATACCGATGAGTTCCGTAGTCAGGAAAACTGTAAACCAACAGTTTTGCATGAGACGTACACCCGTTAAAAGGTTTAGATGACTCCGAAATCCCTTAGAAAAACTTATATCCCACCCCCAACGGACTTTTATTAGGTGCAGCAGTCAGTGTGTCTAATTTAAATTTCTATGTGGTGAACTTCCATTTTCCATAAGTTTTCAGATCAATTTCTTACACGCTGAAATTGATGAAATACTGAAATGTCCTTTGAGAAGCAAAATGACCTACTGTGACGATTCCTAAACTTTGCAGGACACTTTAAGTGGAACTTTACAAAACGCTGATGTCTGGTTTCCAACCCCCTCCTCCCAAACTCCCACCCCGCAAACATTCTGATTTCATAGCTCTGTTGTGCTAGGTGGGCACAGGGCATCTTTAAGAGCTGCCCCCAAATGATTTTTAATGTGCCGCAAAGTTGGAGCCACTGACCTACTTGTTAAGAACTCGACTCTGGAGTCAGAGAGCCTGGATTCAAATTACCAGCTAAGTGACCTTGGGCAAGTAAGTGACCTAACCCTTCAGGGCTTCGGTTCCCTCATCAGTAAAATGGGGAGAACACTCCTACCTTACAGGCTTGTTGTGAAGTTGGATGGGCGACCGTAAAGGCCTGGCACCGCGCCGGGCAGTAGTAAGCGCTTAACAGGGGCTGGTTGTTTATTCCCATGAACTCTTCCTCCCCCGGTGGCACCGTGCAATGGGCAGCATCGTCCCCACGGGCCGCAGCAACTCCACCAAGCTCTTCCGCTGGACCAGACTCTCCGCTCCAGACCCGCCCCCTCCCCCAGGTGGCCAGGACCGAGCCTCGCCCCGCCGGGGCAGCTCCCCAGGGCCGGATTTGAACACAGCGGACAGAAGCCGCCGCCTCCAGGACCAGGCTCTCCCGGACCCGTGGGTCCCTGCAAGATCGCGGCCACACACTTTCGCAGGTCGGGTCCCTGGAGCACCCGAGACCGAGATAGTAGGTTCGGCAGCCCTGACACCGCCCGAGGGGAGGGAAGGGGAGGGTCCGGCCCGGACGGGGAGGACCGCCCGGTTACCTGAGGCGACGGGCGGGGCCCGCATCGCTGGGGCGGGCGCCACCGCCGCCGCCGGCCGCACTCGGCCTTCCGCCTCACGCGACCCGCGCCATAGGGACGGCGCTTTCGCTGGCCGGGCCGGCTGTCCTCAGGCCGTCGCTCAGTCCACTCGTCGGCGAGTCTCCGAGGGCGCCCGGGGACGACGAAGGCCGGTCGGGGCCGGCCGGCAGGGCTTTGCTCAGACAACTTCCGATTGCCAGGGCTGGCGGCGTCAAATAACTCCCCGAGCCGAGCGGGCCACTGCGCATGCGCAGCGCCCCTGTTCAGCGATTTCTGCGGGGCCGAAGCGGCAGCGTCAAATAATTCCCGAGACTCGGAGCCGGAAGCTGCGCGTACGCAGATATCCCAGAGAGCCGCGCGGGGCACCCTTCCTCCTCCCTTTCCGGATCAAGTGCAGGGGGAGGAGAGAAGGGGTGGGTGCGTCTGCCTTACAGCGAGTCGGCGGGGGACTCGCTCTACCTGCGTCGGGCTGAATCAACCTACACTACCCGTTTTAGGTGCGGACGGAGCAAGGGCTGCTCTGGAAGGTTCTGGCTCCCACGCAGGTTCTAGAATTTCTCACATCCCACCATTACAAACCCTTTATATGGGCCTTTGCCTGCCGCCCCCTTATTGCATGGATATATCTTAATTATGAGCAACGCTCAATTCCAGGCCAGGTGTGAGTTGCAATGAATGAATCAGACATTACGTATAGAATCTCATTAAAGAGCTGAACCTGATATAGGCGATAAGACAATAATAATAATAGCAAGAGATACCAGTTTGAGCACCTACAATGCACCATGCATTTTGTAAACAGCCACTTGGATCATTTGTTTTTGGCTTCTATGAAGAGGATAATTTAGATGTACATTAGAGATGTAAGCTCAAGTGCCTTCAGAGTGTAAAGGAGGAAACTTGGACTGAGAGGAGGAGGGAGGACTTGGCCTTGAGATTGTCCTTGATATTCAAAGAAGGGATCAGGATGTTGATGGTGCTTCAGGCATTATTGTCTGAAAAGAACAGAAGGGAGCAAAGAAAATGCTGGCTCCTTCCCTTCAATTAGAAGAGACCACTGAGGAAGAAGTGACAAGGGAACTGCAAAGAGAAAAGGGCTTTCTCAAGAGCTTTCTTTCAACCCTTCAACCCCACCCTCCCCCAGGAAAGTAACTAGTGGAGGTAAGAGACACAAAGAGTAAGACTCTTCCAGGACAGGAAAGGGGCTGTATCCAGGATACTGTTGACCGAAGCAATCCAGTTCAGTTAAATTCAGTATTAAAAATATTGTAAAAGGCTCACTCAACATCTACTCCAGGGCCTCTTTGGTGTGCTAGGGGTTAAGTCTCAGCACTATCAAGCTATCACCAGCTGTAACAGGGTGGTTTCAGGAAAAGGGGAAGTTTTCAAAATCCTGGTTTTGCCCTAAGTGGGTGGAGCTGAGGATAAAAAGATTTTTGGAGAGAAGAGAGAAGAGAAGAAGGGAAGATGGAGAACAGCAAGGAGACCTGGATGGGGCACGTGGAGCAGAGGGACATGTGAAGAAACTGTGCTTGCTTT
>JAGFMF010011769.1:7400313-7508394 GCA_019455555.1 Galemys pyrenaicus
GCCCTGTAACAGATTTGACGCCCAACCTCCCTGCCCTGTAACACCAGCAGGAGCTGCCAGAGAACCGGGCCCAGTAGCCACACCTTGGTGGATGCCAGCTACTTAGTTCTTGCCTTTCTAAGCCAGAGGGTAGAGAGCAAAGCACACAGTACCCAACCTCTCTTGCATCTGTTTCTCTGATGTGAACAATGCTCCCGTGAGTTTACCTGTATAACCACATGTGCAGAGCTGCCTCCCCTCAGTGGAAGATGGGTACAGATGTGCCTGGTGTAAGCCTGGCATATGTCCCTCAACAAATGAAAAAACAATCAAATAGTGAAAGTGAAGGAAAAGTCCAGAGAGAGAGAGGCCTGTTGCAATTCTAATGCCTGGTATTTATTGTCTTGCCAGAGCCCAGCTCGAACTTTGCCAGACCCCTCATTTGATTACATAAGCTTTCCAATATACATATATACATATATACATACGTATTACATATATAATTTTATCATGTTTGGTTTTTAAATTCCATATAGGGTTGCACTATGTTTCCCTGGGATAGTGCGGCTCTAGACTAGAACAGGCCCCTTCTGTTTTGTTCAGGGCTATTTAGCCAGCTTAGAGCAAGGCCCAGCACATAGTGACTGTTCGATAAATACCTGATGTGAATGAACAGAACTTGTTATCTATATACTTGTATGATCCCCTTGAAGGCAGGAAATTCCTTATTCATCACTACCCCTATTCTCAGCACAATGCCTGACAATGTTTTTTGAATGGGCTAATGAACCTTTATTTTTCCAGGTCTCCATTCTCCTGGCTTGGCTCTGTATATGACGCTCACCGGCTGTTTCACCAGAGCTTCTGGTAGTGGGCATCGATTTCCAGTCAAGATCGTGACTCTTCTCGACCCTAATCCTGATCCTAGGGCCTCCTCAATAATACCAAGGCTTCCTCCAGCTCTGAAGACTGGGGATGACTCCTGTTCGGACTTCATGGTAATGAGAGGACCACATGGTATTTTGGATTGACTGAAACATGCCTGTTGTCTCTGTACACTTCAAGCTCACAGCTTAAATCTCAAGATTGTTGACTTAGATGGGGAGTATTGTGCAAGACTGGATAACAGGCAATAATTTGAAGCAGATGGAGGGAATAGTAAAGTTTCCTAATTTCCAGTTCCCCCCTTACAAACACAAATCTGACAGCCTGCTGTGTTCATGCTATTTATGAAATCAATCTGCCACATTTCCCACTACTTGATATATCAGGCAGTGGAAAGCCAACTGAGCCACTCATGAGAAGAGAGACAGGTCTCCTCATTCCTCAGAGCCTTGATTTCCTCATATGTAAAGTGGAGGCTAATTAAATCTACCTCACTGGGTGTTGTGAAGATTAAGTGAAGTAATTATATATCCGGACTTAGTACAGTGCATGGTATTTAATAAAAGCTCCATCAGTGACTTGATGATTAACAGCAGCCCCATTAGGATTCTGCAGATTAGACACAAAGTCTTCTTGGTATCACGTCAACAGATGAATCTCTATCACAATGCCATTTATATTTGTTCTTCATTTTAATTATCAACAAGTCAGACGTGCTCATCAAATAAAAATAGCAGAGATTTATCAAGCACTCAGTGTGAGACAGGTGCCGTGTTACGCATTTGATGTGCATTCTTGGGTTTAGTCCTTACTGTTTGTGGTATGTGCTATTCTGATGGCCAAATCACAGAGCCAGGCTGAACTGAGGTTCATGGAGGCAAAAGAAAATGCTCCAGGGCCTAGTGCAATTAAGGAGCAAGATCAAAACTCAGTAAGCAACTCATGATTTTACTAGGTTGCTTCTCAGAACAGGTGGAGTTGGGTGGCCCGGTGATGGGACTGTTGTTGTCCAGACATAGGGGCCTCGTTGGGGATTCCTGGTGCATGCTCTCAGGGTGACCGCTGGCCTCATTTGTCATCCCCAGATGGCATGTGACACGTGACATCCCTCCCATGTGTCAGTCTCCATGCTGGTAAGTAAGGCTATTATGAGCAGAGACTTGTTTAGCCTCCTCTGAGTCCACTGAGTAATGACAAGGTGGCGGTGGATGGAAGGTCTCATAAAGAAGAAGGAAGGCAGTTTTGGTCATGTGGCTATGCTTATAAAAATTCAGGGGCAAACGAAACCCCAGATAGCAAGTCTGAATGCTGCTCACAGCCAGGCCTTGTAGCGCATGAAGGTAGCTTGGAAATTGGCATATCATCCTCCCCATAGAGTCCCGAAATGGTTCTTTCTCCTCCAGTAGGCGCCCAAGGCTCTGCACCTTTGGGGGACTCGACTCCTCGGTCTCTTCCTGTTGCTATTCCTGCAACCAGTTACTTGGGCTCTTGACATACTGAGAACTCCCAAGGGCTTTGCATAGCTTACGTTCTGATTGTTATCCTGAGGTGACTGCTCTTCTCTGGTCCACTGAGCTGTGGCTGGGGGTGCGGAGGCAGCAGGGATGACAGGTGTAAAGCCTGTCCTCAAGATGCGTACAGTCCGGTGCTGACTGGCTGATCCTGGTTGATTCAGCTGCCACCCTCAGCAGATGGCACGCATTTGAAATCAGATACAGCCCTGCAGTGAACTCAGAAGCCCCCCCGTCACCACCCCCCAGCACTTATCCAGGTGTTCTGGAAGAGAGCTTCCTACCATCCCTAGTCCATGCTGCAATGGAGGTTGCACAGGCTGCACCCAAAGGTGTGAGTCACTCACTTTATTCGTCACACCTCCCAGGTAAGGTTTTCCGTATACTCAGTTTTAAATGCCATTCTCCCTACTTGCCTTGTTTCATTATTTCTTCCTAGACCCATCTCTAGCACACGACACATTTCAGTATTTGTGTGGTATGACTCTGGCCGCTAAAAGGCAAGCATCAGAGGCAGGGATTGACTTTTGCTGTCTTTTGTTTACCAGTTCCTAAGATTGTGCCTGCACAGCTTGACACTTGATCTAAATGAAAGGAGGGGCCGGGCATCCAGTCTGGACAGGAGTTGAGTCAAGGAAGGCTTCCTGAAGGAAGTGACACAAGCTGACTCAGACAAGAGCCTAAGGGGGCGGATGCATTCCAAGGACAAAGGCCAGGAAAAGGAGGGTCTGGCAGGAACCTTTAGCAATCATGGCTGAGGCCTTTGTGCTTTTGAGGAGTGACCAAGTAGATGAGGATGGACAGGCCAGCAGACCGTGGGCAGTGAGGAGGGCCCTGCATGTCTCCCTTAGAGACTAGAAATCCATGCTGGAGGCTGAGGGTCAGGTGGCGTAAGGGTGGCAGAGCACAAGGGGAGAGATCCATTTACAGTTTGAAAGTGAGCGAGTTAATGATCGAGAAGAGCTAATCCTGTAGTGCCAGGTGCTGCAACAGCACGTCCAGCATGTAGTTCACTGACCTTTCACATGCACTCAATACATTTAGATTGCCATGGAAGTGACAGGGAGTAAGTGAAGTCTCCACACATTGACAGGTCTGGCTTACCAGGAGGAATTCTGATGACCCCGGGTTAAGCCTTGGAATGAACATGCCTCTGCAGCCCCCACACCCATCCACCAGCCATGCCCACCTCCTCTCTTCTCTCTCCCCCAGCATGCCACTGCTGTCCCCTTCCAGATCAGAGACCAACCAGGGCATCAGGGACCCCCAGGCCGGACACCCAGAAAATAATGAGTGAATAGACAGAAAAGGGAAGGAGGATGGGATGCAGATCCTACCTACTGCCCAGGCGAAGTAGCTTAGACGTGAGGCCGGTGTTTAGATACTAGTCTAAATTCTACATACCTCTCCTGTCCCTGGTCAGACTCCTAAGTGTGCTAAGAAAGAGTTCTACAAATGTCCAGTGACTGGTGCAGAGAGGGGCTGGAGTAGGTGGGGAGTCTTTGGAAGAACAAAAAGAGGGTTTCAGATAGCCCCTGGGTAGGACCTGAAGGGGGCAAGGCAGAAATCGGGTGCTCTGCTGGGAAGGATGCAGAGTAGATCCTTCAACCCCTAAGAAAGCTGCCAGAGGGCAAAGGTCGTCAAGATGCTGCACTCATGAAGGGGCCTGAGGGAGGTGACCCCGATACCCATGGAAGGAATGGCCAATCTGATCCCAATGGCCAATCTACTTCCTCGAAGCCGTCAGCCCTATGTCCACTCCACCAAGATCCCTCTTTCCAAAGTCCTGCCCAAATGATCCTAGTCAGCAATTCTAACAGTTCCCTGCTCTGTGAAACCTGAGCTTCCCAGAAGTACCTGGAATTGTTTGATGCTAGTCTAAACTCTACATCCCTCTCCTGTGCCTGGTCAGACCCCTAAGTGCGCTGAGTGACAGGCCCAGTGAGTGACACTGGAAGATCTGCCCCCGGTGACCTTGTTCCCCACACCCAGCCCCGCTGGCACGTAGAGGTAGTCCTACAAGAATGGAAAACAAAACACAACAGACTCAAGAGCAGGGAAATTTCAAGATTTATTGGGAGGACAATGATACGTAGCACAGAAAACTCCAGAGTAGGCAGAGGGACACGGAGGCCTAGGTGACGCAGTCCGTGGGGCTCTGTGGCCCCACTGGGGGAGGGCAGAGTCCACCAAAGGCTGGCCCCCGAGTTTCCAGAGTCCCAGCCCCCACCCTCCCACCCACAAGGAGGGGGAGACTGTTCCACACTGTGCTGCTCCACAGGGTAAAAAGACTAGCAATGCCTCGTGCAGCAACATCAGCCCAAGGAACCCAAGGAGAAGGTAAGATGAGGCCCGCGGATGGTGTTTCTAGCTCAGAAGAACAGGCCGACGTGGCCCTGGCATTCACTCACCCCAGAGGCTCCTCGGGGCAGCGGAGCCCCAGCTCCCTGTCCCCGTGCGGTCTCCTCCATGGTCTCCACATCCAGGCGGTACCCCTGGAGCAACGAAGAGCCCACAGAGCGGCGGTCACCACAGTGCTTGGTCGCTAAGGTCATCTCACCTTTCTTCTGGCTGACTTCAGTGAGAACGCTCCCCATTTAAGGAGGGGTGAGTGGCCAGCTTTGTTTTTCCACACCAGACTTGGCTCTGAAAGGAATCTCAGTACTCTCGGAAAAGAGTCAAAATGAAAACCGTCACGCGTCTAAGACAGACTTTCCAGGGGCAAGAGTAGCATGGTCACAGGCAGACAGACAGCTGGAAGCGGGCTCACAGGGCCCCTCCCACCGAGGCCCACGACACCTCGCTGGGCGTGAGGAGCCCTCAGCAGCCAGCCTGCCACAGTCCTTGCCTGCCTGCCCGTCTGTCTCCCAGGCGCCTGTGCTCACCTTGGCACATCCCAGAGCCCGCCACATGCCACCGGCCCAGGGCCACCACCTCCGAAAAGCCACTTCCCTCTGAAAGCCCTGCAGCAGTCACGACCCGGCACAGCCCCACTCATTCCTACACACGTTCCTCTGGCCCCTCACGCTCCCCAAGTACGCAACTCTCGACACAGACAGAGCCTGATCTCTGGTCACAGGCGGCCAAGCCGAGCAAGGTCCGGGGACAGTTTCCTGTCACTGACTCCCAGCGCTGCCACGGCCTGAGAGCAGAGAAGCAGGGGTGTGTGAAGGCGCCAGCATTTGAAAGGGACGGGAAGGGCCCTCCAAATACGGGAAACTGCTTTCAGCGATTCCTCTCCCTGCATTATCAACGACCAGAGCACAAACAGCCCATGGCCTCTTTCCAATGCAGGTGCACGCACGGCACAGGGCGGTCCGGGGCAGAAGCAGGTGCCAGTGGCCTGTGACGGGGTGGAGTCTGGTGAAGACAGCCCAGCCGAGCACAGGACCTCAGGAGCAGCCATTCGTTCCTGGGAAAGCCCCGTCAGCCCTCCCTGCCAAGGGGAATCGGAGCAATCACTTTGGGCAAAACCACTGGGGAAATACTTGGCTGGAAATGATAGCAGATGTGGTCTTAGCACCACAAGAGTCACCCCTAGTGTAGCTTTGCTTTTCAAATAAAAAAAAAAATAATAAGGTTCTGAATAAATCAAGGACTAAGACAGCAGCAGAGAGGGACTCAAACCAGGACAGGTCTCCCCTTTCTGCTGAAGCTCTGGGGGCTGAGGGCTGGGGTGAAGCAGATCCCCCAGAGCCTTCTCATTACCCAGTGGGACTCTGGAAGACCCTCCCCTGCAGCTGCTGCTGCAGGCCCGTGACAGGTCAGAGGTGATCACGGTTTCCCGGGGCTGGGAGCAGATCTGGGGGCTCAAGGACATCACCTCCATCTCACTTCTCAGCTCCCTACATCTGCGCCGAAAGCCCCGGCAACGTGCACATCTCTGTACCAGATGCTAGAACCGACTGCAGAGAACGGGCCAGAGACCTTACCTTACGACAGCGGGGCCTGCAGTGCTGACACGTAGCCGCGCGGCGCCTTGGTGCCCAGTGCGTTCGTTGGCAACAACAGCAGGCCGTGCGTGGGCACCGACTTGTCTCCACCCTTGGCCGAACGGGAGCCTTGGGAAGGGGCTCAGTGCAGGAGTCACAAGATCGTGAGCCTCCCCCAAATGGAGGCTGTTGTTACAGCAGCTTCTCGTGACCAGGACAGTAGATGACTCTGAAGAGGGAGACAGCGGGTGGCCTAAGACGGGGTGGGGGGTGGGTGGGTTGGGAGGGGTTGGAGGGGTGTTGGGTGGGGGGGTAGGGGGGTCAACACAACTAGCATGTAGTTCACCAGAGATTAAGCAAAGGCGGAAATGGCTGTGAAGGGCAGGTGTTTAGAGTGTGCCTGGCAAGGCTTGGTGGGGCAGCTGTGCCAGGGGACTCAGGCAGCACAGCCAGCCAGCCTGCTTCCCACCAGCAGGGGCAGGAAGCGGTGCTGCTTCGATGCATGCGGCAGCCCCTGAAGCCCCTGACAGCAGGAGTGTCGGAAGCGCCCAGACTGGAAGGCAGGGTGTGGGCCCTCCAAACGTGGGCAGCCCTGTCCGCGTTTCCTCTGCCTGCACCACCGATGAGCACGGCACGGGCAGTCCATGATCACTTACGAATGCAGGGTGGGGGGGCCAGAGGTTGGCTGAGAAAGGGGGTGCGAGCAGAGACCTGACGTGCTAGCCCAGCTTGTGCAAAGACCCAGCACTGCTCCTAATGCCACAAAAAGCCCTTCACCCCAAACAGGACTGAGGCAGAGGGAGGAGATCTTGGCAAGAAACGTGACAAGAGTTCTTAGATGATAAGACGGCACTGTGGGGCCCTGAGAAAAAAATGGTGCCATTTTGATATGCTTTCTAGAAGAGCAAACTGGGGCTATGAGGGGACCCCAAAGAGGAGGCAGCAAGTGGCTGAGACTCAGGTCAGCCGGGTCAACATGCTTCCTGCTTCTGCTTCAGACGTCCTGATGCCAACTTACGGCTCTGAAGAGGGGCTCCCCAGGGCCCTCGGAAGCAAGCACAGAAAGAGGGGCCAGATGTGCCTCAGAGGGCTAAAGCAGGTATCGCTGGGACCAGGGTGAAGCCACCTCACCTCACCTTTGCCTGCTTCTCAGGCCGCATCACACCCAGTGTAGTGAGTCGCGGGTCTGCTGGAGCACACCTCACCTCGGAGCTCTGTGTCCAGACACCGCCCCGGGGCTCTCTGCGCTGAGCTGTGTCCTCTGCAGTGAACAAGCAGCCCTGCGTGAGCAGCCGGCCTGCCGCCTGGTCACGCGCCCTGGTGACTGGCACGTGCACGGGCAGAGCGGCTGGCATGGCAGGGCTGCTCCACAAAGGTAGCTGGTTGTTAAGAACCTGCCGGCGCACGGTCTCTCACAAACAAGGGAAGGTGTCACAGCACGACACAGGAGAACAGGTCATCTGAGACAGAGAGGACTTTCAGATCATCCTTTGTGCAAGATCTGAGAAAACTGCTGAGCTTCTGGAAGCTGGTCTTGGAAAGATGTGAGGGCCTCTCTGGTGGCGCAGCGGGTTGAGCGCCGCGTTGTGAAGCATCCGCAGCACAGCAGTACAAGTTCGATCCCCAGGCAGGGAGAGGACCCACATGGCGCAGCAGACCTCTCCTGTCTCTCTGGCTTGCTGCTCCCCTCAGCAGTGTTTCAGTCCATCTGCCTGTTCTGCTCCCCACTCTGTCTTTGGTGGATCCTCTCACCTCCCGCAACTCTGGCCTGTACCCCAGCTCTTGTGTGCACAAATAAATCTTTTAAAAAAAAAATTAACATAGTATGGGAATAAAATTTTTAAAAAAAAAGTGAAATCCAGGGTGGGTCTGGGAGTGGGACTGCAGGCAGCACTGCAGGGAGGGGGGGAGTGGGCCCGCAGCACGGAAGTCTGGTTTCTGTTTAAACCCAACTTGGCCACTTCACCACTGCTCTGGTTCTGCCACCACGGCCAAGGAAAACCCTCCCCTGTGGGCCAGGCTCCCCCTCAGACAAGGGGTCATGCTGGGCACGCACTGGCCCGCAGGAAGAGCCACAACAGAAGGGAGCCCAGAGGATGTGCCCTCGGCCTCCCCTACCGCTCCCAGATGGGACGCCCCACCCCGCCTTCTGAAGACCGTCTCTCTTCCTCGTCCTCCTGTTTTCACTCTTTCCACAACGGCTAAACATGGAGACTGGCTGGGGGCTGAGCCTCGGGAGGCACGAGACTACAACACTCAGCGTGAGGCAAAAAGACAAGAAATCCAGCAACTTCTACCAGATCTGGTCAGTGCCTCATCTCGGCTCCAGCCACTCCCTGGATGACATCACACCAGGTCCCTGCACGACTAGGGGCCTGGGTGGCAGAAGTGACTGCCTGGAGGGGTGCTCTCGGCGCCCCCAGCTCCTGGAGCTGCAGCCCGGGCTCCAGCCTCCTCTGTTTTAAAGCCTCACTGAACCGGCTCGAGCCAGACCCCGGCGACAGGGGCACCTAGGGATGGCGGGAAGGAGGACGTGTGGGAGAGCTGCAGGGCCTGGAAGGGCCAGGACTGGACGGACGCTCCAACCCGGGACACGCACTCAACAGCAACCCTTCCCTGCACCACCCAGGCCAGGGCACGGGCAGGCGCGGCCGCTCACCTCTAGGTACTAAGAAGGACAGATGGCGAACCAGAAACGAGGCCAGTGGTAGGGCCTGCTGATCTCGCCTCCCAGGCCCCTGAGCCATGTCACTTCCCATCAAGAACCACCCTCATCAGACAGTCCACGGGAAGACCAGCTTCTGCAGAGATCGCCTCCATTGTTCAGCTGCCCACAAGGCTCACTCAGAAGCTTCTCCTGCCAGGTGGCGGGTCAGAAACTAACACCCCCACACATCAGCCCTGTCCTCAGGGGGCTCCTCCAGCCCCCCCGACCTGAGGAAAGGAGCAGAAGGAACCCACCCAAGACTGCCTGGCTACAGAAGGCCTGAGTCAGGGCCTCAGCTCTGACCTCTGGCCCCACACCTGCCCCCTGCTGCTCTGGGCCTCCTGCAGGGCCCGCCAGGCCTGTGGGTCTCACAACCCAAGTGGGCTCCAGAACCAGGGGCGCTGGCGCTGGGCAGGAAAACTGGGGCTCAGGAGCAGCGGCACTTACCACCGGGCGGCCTCGCCCCTGCACACGGGGCGCAGCAGGCAGAGTGGCCAGGAGCGTCCGCGGGAGCCGAGGGGGCGCTGGCGGGTGCCGGGGCGCGCAGCCATCCCGACGGTTCTCCTGCCTGCGAGGGGCGCAGCGCCCGCTGGCCGGCCGGGGAAAAGCCGGGAAGGGGCTCCAGCCACAGCAGCGGGCAGGGGGCAGAGCCGCCCGCCGGGCCCACCTTGCAGCCCTGGACTGAAACCGCAGCAGTCCGGATAACGGAGGTTTCGGCGCTTTCCGTCGAAGGTTACTCAGGGGCAAGCAGGTTCGTGGTCAGACCCCGCACTCCGCAAGACGACGGACTAGCAGCCTCCCGACGCCCGGAGCCGGCAGCGGGGCCGGGGAGGCAGAGGGAATCACGCGGGCCCCGCACCGCCCAGGCGCGGGTCACCTCCGGCCCGCACGACTCGCTGCGAGACCCGGGCCCGCGGCTCGCCCCCACCGGGGACACGTCCCACGCGCTGGGGGAGAACCGGGATCGGACGGCCGCGCCGGCCGCACCGCCGTGAGGCTCCGTCCCGCGGCCAGCCACGCCCGGCCCACACCCGGCGACCCGCGGGCGCGGAACGGGACCGGGGCTGCGCTCGGAGCCGATCTCGGGGGCTCTGCCCGCCGCCTCGGGCCTCCGTGTCTCCTGGGGTCGGGGCCAGAGGCATGCGGCTTGGCCTCGGAGACCGCCGGGGCTCCCCGTGCAGCGCGGCCCCGCAGAGACTCCCTCCCGCGCCGGGACTGGCCGCGGCGGCGACCCGGGACCGCAGGGACGTCCGGGACTGCGGCCTCCTCCCCGGGAAACGCGCGCCCCGGCCCGGCGCCCGCGGAAACGCACCAGGGGCGGAGCCTGCGGCCGGGAGCTGCGGCTCGATGCGCGCGCAGGTGCCTCTGGCGCCACCTTGTGGACTCAAGCTGGCATGCTCAGGCCAGGGACTCCTGCCTCCTCGACTTCTCCCCACTATCCGCCGATGTGCCCCTCTTAACCCAGAAAACATTTCAATGCAGCAGCTTCCCTGTCCATGCGTCGGTCCATCCGTCCGTCCGTCCTTCCATCCATTTCATTCTCTCCATCTTCTCATCACTCTATTCCTTCTACACTCCCGTCCATCAACAAAGTCTTTTTAGCAGCCATGTCTTATCAGTTACTGGGCTAAGCTCTGGAAAAATAAACAAAAAGGCAAATGTGGCTCTTTGACGTTGTTGAGTATATTCTACTGGGTATAATAAACAAGTGAGTCTGCAAATGCAATAATTAAAAATCTTGACAAGTGCCACAAAGAACTGGGCAAGAACGTATGACAGATAATAAACCAGTGAGGAACCACTTAGCCAGGAGGAAAATACAGTTAATGTAAAACCTGATGGAAAAGAAGGAACCAACCATGAGGAGGTTAGATTATATTTGGGAGGATATGTAAAAAGTAAAACAATGCGAAGATAAAAATTCAGACAGGTGGACAAGGTTTCACAGTATGTATCTGTCACTGCAATGCCCCCATCAACGCTACAGAGAATTACAATTATAATGACTAATATTTTTTGAACACTCACGGTATTTCATGCTTTTTGATCCACTGAATCATCACATCAATCGTAAAGGAAAACACTGTTATTACCCATTTTGCTGATGAGGAAGCAAAAGCTTGGAACGCTAGTTAGCTTTTCCAAAGGAACACAATTATTGTGTTAGGAATTGTGCATGGTCTAAGAGTTGCCCTGCTTGTCAGCTGACAAGCTAGCCTGTTCATGCTTTGTGAATGCTGGCAGGGAACACAAAACTCCTGAGCTAGAAGCAAGGACGTTATGACAAAGCCAGGAGTCTCATGTTTATGTTGGTTCCCAAGCCTTCCGAGTCCTATGGAGGCCCCAGGGTGGCCGCCTGGACACAGCCTGTGTCACTGCGTCACCTGAGAGGGGCACTGGACTTGGGGATTCAGCATCCTTATAGCAAACATAAGTGATCCTGCTTTTAGTCTGGGAGACTTTATCTTACCCTTCCAGGCCCAAAGGAGATGTAGGTAGGCCACCCGGCCAATCTCCACCAAACTCTTGAACACCATCTTGGCAGTGTTTGGTGAGAAGCCAGGGTCTGTTCTGCAAGATGAAAGCTGTTCTAGAGAAGTTTGCACAGTGATCTGAATGGGTTTACCATACTGAACCGAACATTAAAAAATGGTAAAAATGATACATTTTACAGGTGTGTTACAATTAAAATGTTTTAAGTGGGTAGAGTAACACATTGAAACCTGGTACCAAGAGTGCATTTTTATACAGTTCTGTATTTACAGTGGACTAGTGAGTCAGTTTTAGTTGTTGTCATCAGCACCATCACATATTTGATAAAAATATCTAGTTATAACTTTTAAAAATTCTAGAAATAAGGGGGCCTCCCTGGTGGTACAAGGGGTTAAGTCTCAGCACTATGAAGCAGTTGGCAACTGTTGCAGCACAAGTTCAATCCCCGGCCAGGGAGGGGACCTACAGGGCACAGCAGACCTATCCTGTCTCCCCACTGCTCCCCTCAGCAGTGTGTTTCAGTCGATCTGCCTGTTCTGCTCCCTACTCTGTCTCTGGTGGATCCTCTCACCACCACCCTCTGCACCCCTACACCTCTGGTCTATTGCATCAATAAATAAATCTTTTTTAAAAATTAGAAATAGAATATACATCTAAAACCACCAGCTAATATCATATAAAACGGTGAAAGTATAGACATATTCTCCTGTTTTTATCCTGGAAGTTCAGAAAAATAGCCAAGGATGTTTGGTGCCCTTGACCAGGAAAACCCAATGTCTGAGGAGTGAAGAACAAGAAGTGGTTGATTAGCACACTGAAAAGGAACCAAGGTCAAACACAGCTATTCCAGAATATTTGAGCATTCACGTGAGAGAGTTAACATTTCCCAAGCCAGGACAGTTTAATTAGCCAGAAATATCTGTTATTTAGTTAGCAGAAAGGTCCACAGTTGTTCCGGGAAGCCCGAGGTAATAAACGCCCATCCAGATCATCACTCAAGAAGTCTTCTCCACGATGCCCACCGTGAAGTCCTCCGCAACTGGCGAATGTTACCAGTCTTTACTTGGGAGTCCAGTCGCCAAGGCCCAGCCCTGCCAGCTTCTGACTGGAGAGGGACATCTCTTCTCGTGTCTGTCCCGTGGCAAAGCCTGAGCTGTTGACACCACCGAGTCCCACATTTGACCCCCTTTCTAAAACTGGTCTTCAGTCCAGGGCAAAATCGAACCAGAAGCAAAACTTGTGTTACAAAGACTGTGGGAGTCAGAGGACCCAGGTAGGGCCCAGGTGGGAGCTGACTCTGGTGGAAGGTCTTAGGTCTCATCTCAGAGGCCAGAACATCCAGTGGGGGGCTCGGGGCTGCTGGAACCCACACACAGGCCAACACCCAGGCCATGAGGCAGCTGGGAAGGAAGCAGTCCTGCCTGAGAGGCACTGTGGACACTGGAGTGACCAAGGCCTTTGTTAGGCCTTGGGCCCAGTCAGCAGGGGCCTGAGGTTATTCCCTCTTAAAGAGGCAGTAACAGAACACCAGAAACAAGAAGAGGAGCAAGACAAACAGGATGAGCAAGATCACCAGAGTGATGTGCATTCTTCATGCAGGAACCAGGCTTGGGACTCCTGCAGGCCTCAGGGGGACAGTTGTTTGCTTCCCTCATAGACTCTGGGTACCATCTCCTGGGACTAATCTGCCCAGCTGACTGTGACTCCATCTCAGAAGAGAAGAGGCTCCAGCCTGGATTTTTCAGCCACTGTGAGGTCACAAACTCTAGGATGCTATGACATGGCCCCAGCCACAGCCCAACCCTTCACTCATGCATCCAGTGTGTTGAAAGCAGGATTCTGGTATCATTTTTTGTTTTTACCCATCTCTTTAGACTTTCTAGGAGGACATGTCTTTTCCCAGTCACTAGGAAAGCGTCAGAAAGGCCTGTTAGCTTTTCTGCTCATTCTTAGGTACTAAAAATGAGAAATGCAACTTCCATTGCATTATTGTCCAGTCTAATCTGGCCGTCATGTATTCCATCACCGTCTGCTCGTGGAGGGCTTCTGTCCTCCCCACCTGCTAGGCCAGCCACTGGCTACACAGCCAGGAGGGCTCACAGCCTCCTGTCTTATCCAGCTGTGTTTCTCTTCACCAGGGGGTTCTGCTCACCCACCTACTCAACAATAAAACAGCGACTGAAGAGTAGGGCAGAGGAGAGCCTCCCTCTTCCGGGATCCCCCCATCCCAAGGTGATCCCTCTCGGGCAGGAACTTGCGAGCGGCAGGTGGACACACGGACCAGGTTCTGTACCTACCAAAGTGGGCATAGTAGTCTGGGTAGCTGTCACCTGCGCTCCAACTCCTGGGGACATATGTCTAGCTCCTGCGTGTTCCTGGTTCCTCTCACTAAGTCCAGGCAAGACACAGAGGTTCCCTGCCCACGTCCCCCCTTGGGGAAGAAGGCGGGACAATTTTAAGACAGAGAATTCATAACTTCCCCCCTTTCAATATCTAAGTTTGTTTTGTTGCTCCCCTCAAATTAGAAGACAGGATTCAAGAGTCAAAAGCAACTCTTTTTAAGTTATTTTCTCCCTAAATTCCGCATCTGGTCCAACACCTTTGGAAGTCAGCTGCCACTTCCACAGGCGGAACCTTAAAAAGCTGCCAACATTCAGTCATTTTTCACCTAAAACAACAGTCATTGGAGAAGATTCACCCCTACACCTACCTCCTGTTCTGCAAGGGCACCTTTGGGTAAACGTCCGTTTTAACATCCTGTTACGCTGACAATGCGCAGACATCAGCCATATTGTTCAGACCCCTGGCTATCAAGTCAGTTCAAAGTGCAATGTCCTGCAGTATAAAACGTGCACTGGATTCCAAGCACTGTAGAAAGAATAGTAAAAGCTCACAAATCACAAATGTTATTACACACAGAAATGATAATGTTTTGGTTACATTCAGTCAAATAGCATATATTATTCTAACTAATTTCACCTTTGGTGCACTTTTTTTTTTTAAAGGTTTATTTACTAATACACACAAGAACTGGGGTACGGGTCAGAGTTGCATGAGGTGAGAGGATTCACCAGAGACAGAGTGGGAAACAACAGGCAGATTGACGGAAATACACTGCTGAGGGGAGCAGCGGGCGAGGCAGGAGAGGTCTGCTGTGCCATGTGGGTCTCCTCCCTGGCCGGGGATCGAATTCGCGCCGCTGTACCATGGATGCTTCACATTGTGGTGCTCGACACGCTGTGCCACCAGGGAGGTCCTGGTGCACCTTTTTAATGTGGCTCCAGGAAAATTTTAATTACATCTGTGGCTGACATTCCATTGATACTGGATAGCACTGCCTAACACTTCTCCATCAGTTCTCCTTCTGTCTCATAACCCCAGAGTCCTCACCTTCCCCAGAGAACCCCGGGTCTCTCAGAAATACTAAGGCGCAGAAACTCCTGGGCATTGGTCTCTGGCTCTGTGCTATGCCTTCCTGGGACTCATCGCCTCAGTTCTCACAGCAGTGCTGAGGCTGGCCAGAGAAGTTAGGTTCCGCAGCCCATCACGTGGCCAGTCAGAACAAGCGCAGGAGGCAGCAGAAGATGCCAGGACCATGGGCAGTGCCCAGCGCCTTCCTGACCCATGTCTGCAGCCCTTCTCCTCACAGAGACCGCCCAACTTCCCACTGTCTTACAAGCTCCCCTCAGGGACTCCCATTTCCTCTGCATTGGTGAGGGCTGGACTTCCACATTGTGCTGACCCAGTGAGGACCTGGTATTGTTCCAGGGCAGAGAGAGGGGCACCCCAGAACCCCTAACCCACCTGCTCTAAATAGGTTCTGCCATCTGCTGCATCAAGACAACACAAATTGACCTTTAATGGAAAGAAACATTAATACAATAAGTGTGCAATCCAGACAAGACAAAGAATAGCCTTTCCAAACTTCCTACTCCATTACAGCATCTGAGGCGGAGCTCCTTTCTCAGGCCCCTGGGTGGACTGTCCACACTTCAACTGTGGGTGCCCTTGCCCCAGATCCAGAGGTACCTGTGGCCCTGGATGCAGGCAGTGATCTGGGGCCACGGGAGCAGCACCTCTGGCTCAGTCCTCTCTGACACTGCCCCAGTCCACCAGGATGCTGTGGGTCAAGGGCTCTCATCTCCTGACACCCTTATATTTCAGCCTCAGGCCATGGGAAAGGAGGTTCGCCTGGCGATCCCGAATAGATATGTGGCCGCATCTATTCCACCACTTGTTCAGCTGTGCCCGCCACTAAACTAGGTACTAGGAATCGAGGGGGGGGGGGTCAATCAGACCAGAGCTCTATTGCCCAAATTAAACACAGTCAGCACTAGCTTGTTTTTTTTTAAACATTTATTTATTCATATAAGAACTGGTGTACAGGCCAGAAGTGCAAGGGGTGAGAGGATCCACCAGAGACAGAGTGGGGAGCAACAGAGTGGGGAGCAAAACAGGCAGATCAACTGAAGTACACTGCTGAGGGGAGCAGCGGGCACAGCAGGAGAGGTCTGTCTTGCTATGTGGGTCCCCTCCCTGGCCGGCAGCAGGGATCAAACTCATGCTGCAGTGGCTGCGTTTTGCTTCATAGTGTGTTGCTTAACCCACTGCGCCACCAGGGGAGGGCCCAGCACTAGCTTTTATTAGTCACGGCTCCTGGTATGGAAGAGTAACCCTTCCTACGGATTAAAGGTAAATCAGTGGTAACAGAACAGGCTGAAAGCAAAGCAAGCGAGAGACTGTTCCTTCCAACCTTGTAGAACGCTGTGAGAAGGTTGCCCCGACCCTCCAGCGTCAGCATCTGCGCTCTGGTCCACCAGGGGGCGCGGCAGGAGACTTGGGCGGGTTCCGCACGCGGAACGACGCTCTAGGCCACTTCCGGCGCTCAGCGGCACTTCCGCCGCGTGGAGGCGCTGGGGCGCTGGCAGTCCGCGTGTTTGCTGTCCCGCGCCACGTCCCGCCACCCCGGGCGCCCGCAGCTTCCCGCTTCGTCGCGATCTCACGCCGCCGGCCTCGAGTCTCAGGAGTGTGCATTGCGGGACGCTTTGGGCGCGTGATCTGCGTCTCCCTCCCAGAAGGAGAAACGCAGGCCCGAGGCGGCGGGCAGAGACCCCCGAGAATGGCTCCGAGCCCAGCCCCGGCTCCGCGCTCGCGGGTCCGCCGGGTGTGGGCTGGGCATGGCGTGGCCGCAGGACGGAGCCTGATGGCAGTTCGGCCGTCCGATCCCGGGTTCCCAGCACGTGGGGAAGACTTGTTCCCCGTTAGTGAGAGAAACGGGCCCGGCGACGCGTGGTCTCCCCCTTCCCGGCTTTTCCCCGGCCGGCCAGCGGGCGCTGCGCCCCTCGCAGGCAGGAGAACCGTCGGGATGGCTGCGCGCCCCGGCACCCGCCAGCGCCCCCTCGGCTCCCGCGGACGCTCCTGGCCACTCTGCCTGCTGCGCCCCGTGTGCAGGGGCGAGGCCGCCCGGTGGTAAGTGCCGCTGCTCCTGAGCCCCAGTTTTCCTGCCCAGCGCCAGCGCCCCTGGTTCTGGAGCCCACTTGGGTTGTGAGACCCACAGGCCTGGCGGGCCCTGCAGGAGGCCCAGAGCAGCAGGGGGCAGGTGTGGGGCCAGAGGTCAGAGCTGAGGCCCTGACTCAGGCCTTCTGTAGCCAGGCAGTCTTGGGTGGGTTCCTTCTGCTCCTTTCCTCAGGTCGGGGGGGCTGGAAGAGCCCCGTGAGGATGAGGGCTGATGTGTGGGGGTGTTAGTTTCTGACCCGCCACCTGGCAGGAGAAGGTTCTGAGTGAGCCTTGTGGGCAGCTGAACAATGGAGGCGATCTCTGCAGAAGCTGGTCTTCCCGTGGACCGTCTGATGAGGGAATGGCTTCTTTGTGGGCCTTGGGTGGGCAGCTCTCCCTGCTGGGTCTCCAGTGGGCTGGCAACATTGCCTTTGCTCCCAGCTCACCTTCTGCCCTTGGCCACACCTGCATTCGAAAGTGATCGTGGGCTGCCTGTGCCCTGGTCATTGATAGTGCAGGGAGACGAAGGTCTGAAAGCATTTCCCGTGTTTGGAGGGTTTGCCTTGTCCCTTCTAAACCCTGACGCTTTCTCACACCTCTTTTCTACTATCTTGGGTGCATCCTGGCACCCATTGTACCTTCTCCCTCAGTGCTGGCTTCTGTGAGACTTTAAAGAAGGCGAGTGAGAGTGAGTCCTCCCTCCTGAAATGTGTAGGTCGTAGGGCCACTTCTGTGGTCTTCAGACATTGGTCTCCAATTTCAGCTGCCCCGCTGGAGTGAGGAGAGTCGGCCTGGGTCCTGGTCATTGGTTAATGCAGGCAGAGGAACAGTGGCTGGGTTCCCCCATGTTCAGAGGTGTCATCTCTTCCGGCTGGAACAGCCTGGGTACCTGACAGTGACCAGAGCATCAGGTAGGTGGAGGGAAGCGAGCTGGCAAAGCCTTCACCTTCAATACCTGCATTTCCCGGGTGTTGACTGTCGATGACAGTGTCATGGACTCGTTGGCGCTGCCAGGTGGGTCGATCACATGCTGGTTACTTGTCCCCACAGGAGTGTTGTGTGGCTGCTGTCCTGTGTGCACAAGAGCAGTCCTTACCTGGACTTCGAACTCCCAGGTAAGCCTCCTGCCCATGTCTGTAGAGCTTGGGCTCTGTGCAGGCTGTGAGGCCAGAGGTGGTGAAATGAGGTGTGAGCATGCAGGTGAGAGCGCCTTCCGGTGCTCCCGGCAGTTCCCCTTCAGGCCACAGGCACAGTTTTGGACCCTCTTCGGTCCAAGAGCCCCTGACACAAGCTGCTGTGCTGTGGAGAGGAGACAGCAGTGTGTTGGGGGTGAGCAGAGGGTTGCACTGTAGCGTGCACTTGGATCACGTCCCCAGTGACCCGTGAGCGCCCTCTGAGCCCGAGGGGACATCTTGCTGCTCGGCGGTAGTGGTGCTCCCAGAGAAGCCGCAGTGTTGCTGCTCAGTGTTCCCTCCACCTCTAGCAGGCAGTGCTGAGTAGTCTCTGGAGATCGAGGCGGTGGCTGCAACCAGGTTGCATGTCTGGTCACTGACTGGTCTCGTGGACTCTTAACGTCACAGCTGGGGCTCTCCCAGGCCGCCCCGCTCACTTGTTGCCCTTGAACACACCTGCATTCGAAAGTGATCGTGGGCTGCTGTGCCCTGGTCATTGATAGTGCAGGGAGAGGAACTGATGAAAGACGTTTTCCCCGTGTTTGGAGGGCCCACCCTATCCCTTCCGAACCCTGAAGCTTTCGTACACTTTTGCATCAGCCTGTCCTGTCTGAAAGCCGAGTTTCTCATCTTGGAGCTGCTCCGTGCTGGAGGATTTAGTGGACACGGTGACCATTTTGAAGAGGATGATCCTTGCTCCCACTCCCCACTTCGGTCATCTGCATCTCTGGGTGTAGAGTCCTGTGGCTTGAGTTGCGATTCACTCGTGTAACGTCCCCAAGTGCTGATGGTGTTTTCGCACTTACTCCTCCAGTGGGTCTGACAGTCTTGAACTTTAAAGACCTGGGCACCTAACAGGTCTTACTGGAAGCTCATCTTCCGCTTGCTTTTCCTGGCTGGTTCGTAGTGAATGGGTCTTTCTGGAATCGCATGGTAACTGCTGAGGCCTGGCGACAGGAGGGGCGGGTGCCTAGTGGCAGGCGGGAGAGCTGCTGACGATGGTGACCCATCCCTTCAGTCAGAGGGTCCTCCGTGTCAAAGCCCCGGCAGCCCTGAGCTGTCCTGTGGATTCCAGAGTAATCCCGTGAGCCGGTTGCCCTGATGTGAGCTGGTTGGAAGGAAGTCTTTTGTTATTAAAACAAGACTGAAGTTTTTCCTAATACCCTTTCTGCTGGGATGACAGCTAGTGTGATGTGCAGTTTGGGCCTTTTGAGTGGGGCTCTCGGTGATGTCAGTCGTGGACCTGGAGACTTGAAGGAAGTTTCAAGACCACACGTGGGTGACCCTCAGAATGACTTGGGTTGGGAGTTTGCTGAGATCTCTCCCCAAGGTGACTTAATGTCAGGGACCAGAAACCCACAGCCATAGTTACGCATTTATCCAGATGGGAACGCCAAGCCACCGATCTCACTTGTCCTTTGTTTTAGATTCTATGGCTGGTCGTCCACCGGAGAGGGCAGAGAATGGAGTGCAGTCATCCCATGAAGCATCGCCCTGCTCCCCGCTGCCTGCCCGGACAGAGCATCTTGGGACTGTTCACGCTGCATGAGATTGGCAGGGGCTGGGGGCTCACGGCCTTGTTGGCAGTACCTGGAGAAGGCAGTGGGCAGGGAAGGCCGGCCCCATGTCCCTTTCCCAGCTCGGAGTGACTTTTTGAAATAACTAGGAGCTTTTCTCTTGAATTTGTAGCTAGCGACTCAGTCAATACAGTGTGATTGTACGGCAATATAGAATTAAGACAATAACAGAAGATTTGAACAATCTGTGTGTTTGGGATACTTAAAACACATTTGAAGTAACTCATCAAAAAGAAGTAGAAAACATGTAACTATGATGAGGACAATTTCATTAGCATGCCAATTTATGGAATGGAACCAAGATAATTCCCAAGGAGATATTTATATCCTTTTGCTCACATTGGAGTAGAAGAAAGACTGAAGTTTAATAAGTTATAAAGCAGACATGAAAGTAATGACAATTAGAGCAGAAACTAAAAAAGAAGACACAAAAGTGAAGAGTAGCATGGTTAAGATGGTTCTTTGAAAAGATAAAGGATAGAGAAACCTGATGAAAAATAATTTTAAGAATGGAAAAGGACAGAGGACGGAGAGAGCTGGGATTTAAAAGGGAATGAATTGCTTTTGCCTTAAACTGAACTTCGACAAGATACCCATTCTAGGAAACACCTCAGGGTAAAAGAAAACTTGCATAATCTGATTAAGGCCACAGTAGATGGAATGACATAAAGTTGCATTTGTTGTATTTATCAAAGCCTCTTGGGGAAGAACATTTCCAGAATTTTCCAAGGATGACCTTGGAGGAAGAACATGAATAGCCAGGACATAGGCACATTTGTGCCTCTGGGCTTATGTCAGGGAAAACTCCATCTGAAGGGTGTAAAATTATTGAAATTTTTTATATTACTTTATGTGTACACAAATAATTTAGGAAGAGGGGACTCTCACCAGCGTTGTGGGTTTTTTCCTAAATTTGGCAAACATCTCTCAAAAGTTTTTAAGTTTATTAAAACCTGGAAAATGCTAAAATCTGTGTCTTTTATCCTTTTTAAGGTGAGGGTATGTCTTTGTGTTACCTGGCAATCCCAAAGGTGGTTTACGGTTTCAGGTTTCAAGGAAAGCAGATAGTTTATGTAGGAACATGTTTTAATTCCTTTACTAAGTTCTGAACTTGAGAAAGGAAAAGTCAGCTGTCAGAAGGTACAATATGAATAGTCACAATTTATAGTGTAAATAAAATTAGTATGGTACAACAAAAATATGGCTACTAGAAAATATAACAATAGGAACTTATTGTTACAATTAATCAAGAGTATGGCAAAACGGGGCCTCCGGGTGGTGTAAGGGGTTAAACACCCCAATATGAAGCATCCATAGCCGCTGCAGCAAGAGTTCGATCCCTGCCACTGGCCAGGAAGGGGACCCATGTGGCGCAGCAGACCTCTCTTGCCTCGCCCGCTGCTCCCCTCAGCAGTGTTTCAGTCCATCTGCCTGTTCCCCACTCTGTCTCCAGTGAATCCTCAACTCCCCACACCTGGCCTGAACCCCAGCTCTTGCACGCATAAATAAGTTTAAAAAATGGAAGCATCAGTGACTTGGGCAAGGACGGGTGGAGGTGGTGTGTGGAAGCCTGGGAGATGTCAAGGTGGCCTTGGCTGGGCTTTGTATTCTCTTCCTGCAGGTGGGAAGAATGGGAGCAGGCAGGAAGGGGAACCTGCTGAACAAAGAGTGGGAGGAAAGTCGAGGCCCCTGGGGAGAACGCAGGGTTACAGCTGGCCCAGGAGATCACTGTGGGCTGGGGCAAGGGGTCCTGAGAACAAACTACTGCCTGGGAACGTCCCAGGCAGTCTCCACAGGCCCGGGCTCCAGCCCCAGAAGCTAAGCTCCCAGATCTCCAAGGGGACTGCAAACTGGGTAGAAAAAACGCCTTTTAATACATTTAATGCATTTAATACAGAACTCTTGTAACAGAGCAAATTCCACTGTGGGAAACCACACAATTTACATGCCAAGAAAGAGGTTTCTCAACTGAATCAGCCGCCACACCGAGAAGGAAGCAAAGCTTGCAGTTGGGGCCAGGGCTGGACATACAAGAACTTGGAGGTTTATACCCTGAGGTCAGCTGTGGGAGGCGAAGACCTGGACCACCCAGATAGCCAGGCCAAGGTGTGTGTGTGTGTGGGGTCGGGGGTGGGGGGGGGTGGGGGGAGGTGAATGCTCAGATGACCTCTGAAATGCGAGACCTCTGAAAGTCGTCAAACCCCACTCCTGGGGTCCTCCCTTGGACCAGAAAAAATTGCACTGAACCCCAGATCCTCAGCAGTTCTTAGCAGTATGCGTGGGGACCTGAGCAGACTGCTGGCTCTTGTGCCCCCATCTCACCTGTAAAGTGGGGGTGTTTGATGTTTATAAGCACAGCTAAGAGGAGGTGGCAGAAGACCACTTTTTTTTTTTTTTAAGATTTATTTATGCAAACAAGAGCTGGGGTACAGGCCAGAGGCATGGGAGGTGAGAGGATCCACTAGAGACAGCGGGGAGCAGAGCAGGGAACAGAACTGGCAGATGGACTGAAACACACTGCTGAGGGAAGCAGCAGGAGAGGTCTGCTGCGCCATGTGGGTCCCCTCCCTGGCTGGGGATCGAACTTGGGCTTCTGTGCCACAGATGCTTCACAGCGCAGCCCTCAACCCACTGTGCCACCGGGGAGGCCCCTGTGAGCCGCCACTTTAAGACAGACTGCAGACCTAGGTCAGGGGTGGGGAGAGCCCGGGGACCAGGCAAGGCGTACCCACATGGCCTTGCTCTGGTGATGAGTGTGATGACGCAGGGCCAGACTAACTCACTGTGGCGCTGGCAGATGGTCAGCTTGTGCTGGAAAGGCAGCGAGGGTTCGCTGCTAACAGCCGAACTCTGGTGGTAGCTCCTGTGCCATCTTCCTTCTGCTTGTTTCTGGCTCTTCCTGTGGCCACACCTAGCTAGGCCTCGCACACGGGAGAAGGGGCACTCACCGTCCTCCACAGCCTCCCCACCCTCACCCTGACTTAAAATGACGTCAACTTTTACTTGAACAGGTTATAAAACTATCTCCAGAATGAAAGAGTAGCCAACCAGTGTAGCGCCAGCAGGGCACAGGGAGGCTCTCCGTGATTCCCGCAGAGGGGTCAAGGAGGAGGCCTGGAGCCTTTGGTGGCTTTCTCAGGCTTTTATTGCTCTTTATGTCAGAGGCGACCTGGGACACAGCAGCAGGGGCTGGGGCCAGAGGCTGGCAGGTTTCTAGCCCCTGGCGCATCTTCACTCTGGGCTCTGCAGCCTCGTGTCTCTGCTACGCTGCTGCTTCTTCAGCCACTCCTCTCTCGCCTTCTCTCTCACTCCGGCATCTTCATGACGCCACCCGTATACGCCCGTGTCTCAGCCCAGGTGCGCCCACCTGCGCACGCCCACACCCTACTTGAGGTGCTGCCATCAGGCTCATACAGGACTCAGGTGTCCGTCATCACACCTCTGGCAGCAGGGCGGAACAGCCTGACCACTTTCACCGCCCCTACAAGCATACAATTTGACTTTCCTTTGAGGAGCCAGGCTAAATTTTCCTTTCCCACGCTGGTTCCCTCATGTGTGAGTCTCTTTGATAAAGCCTTGCCTGCTTCAGTTACACCCGGCACTTTCTGGTGAATTCTTTCTCTGGAGGCAAAGCACCACCTTTGGGCTGGGGCCAGCCACACTCCAGATAATGCCCCATGAGCCGAAAGCTGAAGAAAACCCACCTACCCGTCAGGGGTGGGGAGAGCCCGGGGACCAGGCAAGGAGCCTCCTGCTCCTCCTCTGGCCTTTTTCCTTTGGGGGAGCAGAGGTGATGATGGGGTTTGACTGAGATACCGGGAAGGATTAATGACATTGAAAAGATGCCCTAGAACCTTCAATTTGTTCTTGACTGTTAAGTAGCCATGAGTCAAAACAGCTCATTAAAGAGATTAGAAACCTCAGCTGTGGATTTGGAAATCCAAGTACAACACAACTGATAAGGGCCTTACCTAGCCAAGAGCCTTCCCTGGATCCTTCCCTCTGCTCAGTCCTGGAAAATCCAGTTCCTTGGCACTGAATGAAGTTTCTTGAAGCTGAAGCCCCCTGGGGTGCAACACTCTACCACTGGGTGCTCACAAACCCTTTGATGAGCCTGAGCCCTCATCTTCCCTCCCCACCCTGTGACCTCCTCCCTCCCCTCCTCCCTCCCTCCATCCCAGAGACCAGCTGGGTTTGATCCTCAGGCCTTGACTGGCTTCCTCCAGCTTCCTCTAGTTCCCCTCTGGCCTCCTGCCAATATTCTTCCACAAGTTACCGCCAAATTTACTGGAGTTAAAACAATCTGCATTGTTTAGGAAGACTTTGTTTCCCCCTCAAAGGCTTTGTGTTACATATAATAAGACCTGGGAATCCCCAGGGCCCAGGCGTGGGTGGATGGGTGAGAATTCAGACCAGATAGATGGAAGGAAGCCTCTTGGGGTAGGGGGAGTGGGGGGTGTTCAGAGACACCTAGGTATTAGAGGTATTAGAGGATGAGCTCTTTTGGGTGGTCGGCTCTGGGCTGGGTGCAGCCACCCAAACGTACAGCATATAGAAGTGGGTGGGTCAGTGCATGGGGCTTATTTCACGGGAGGTCAGAGGAACACTCCCCACCCTCTGTCTGAGGGTCTGGAACCTGCTGTCTGAGGAGGCCTGAGGTAGCCAGTGCTCCAGGGGTGGCATCTCCACTTCTACCTCGGAAGTGAGACACCCCCACTCCCCCTAGAGCTGTGGGCTCAGGTACAGGGTCCTGTTGCCAAGGGAAACAGCCGAGTGTGTTATCTGGGGCAGGTCTGAATGGTCCGGGATGGGTTTAGAGATGTGTCGAAGGCAAATACTAATTTGTTCCCATTTTGCAAGGAGTGTGTGACCATTTTGCAGGTGCTTGTTGTTCCTAGGGGCGTGGTGGTTTGACCCCCTTCCTTTTCAGCAGGGAAGCTGGGTGCCCAACCGAGAAGTGGGCTTTGCCAGCATCGCGACTAGGAGAAGAACCGGTGCCTGTTGACCGCGGGCCTGGGGCAGAGACAGCAGACACAGCATTGCTGGCACACGGCTCGCTGCAGGTCTGTCTTCCAGAGCAGCGTCTGGGCTCTCACCTGGGGGAACTGAAACTTGTCATGCTGCCTGTAGTGGCAGGAAGGTGGCACAGAGCAAGTTCTCGATAGTTCTTAGCAGACGGGGGATAAAGGAAGGCGCCTTGGAGCCCTCGGTGGCTTTTTATGCTTTTTATTGTCAGAGGTGGCCAGGTGCATGGCGGGCAGGGGTGCCAGGGGGCCGGGAGGCTGGCAGGCCTCCCAGCCCCCAGCGCATCTCACCCTCTCGGCTGCTTTGCTGCTGCTGCTGCTTGTTGGCCTTGCTGCTGCTCGCATTGGTCAGTACTGGCATCCTCATGACACCGCCCAGATAAGCCCGGTCCAAACTCAGGCACGCCCACTTGCGCATGCCCACCCAGGCATGTGCGCAGCACCGCAGGTGTCCATCATTATACCAGTGGTGAGAGGGTGGAGAGACCTGATTTCTCTGACCCTACGCTGCCACATCTGCAGGTCTCCCCACCCTCAGCTGCACGTATGTGTATGTGAGTGTGTCAGAGCCGACTGTGTTGGACCTGCCTGCACCCGGGCACATGAGCCCTGCACTCAGCATTTCAGTTGAGACCCTGGAAGACCCCACAGCATGCCTTGCAGCAACCCGTGAGCCTTGGGGTGTCCCTGTCCAGCCTTCCACAGCACGGGAAAAAAGCATGTGGAGGGGAAGTGCAAGATGTGACCTATGAAGGAGGGTCAGGGGTTCCGGACCCGATGGACACCACCCCAAGTTGGTCACCTGTAGTCAGAATGTTCGAGGTGGAGAGTGTGGGTGGCTTGAGCCAAAGTCACGGGGTCACAGCTCCTGAGAGCTGGGGAGGGGGGCTTCTAAATGGCACTTTGGTCTTGATGACCAAAATCCAGCATTTTCGCTGGATGGGGATAATTTTGCATTGTAATTTTACTAAAATTTAATAAAACGCCAACTTCGTTGCATGCCTCTCCTGGCTGTTGGGGAGTGTGAATGATGCAGCCCTAACCCTAACTCCCATCCCCACGCCCCCACCCCACAGCAGGAAACCCAAACACACACACTGCTGATTTTCCAAACTTTTCAGCCACATGTTTTGGATCAAAGACCTGGGTTAGAATGGGACTTGGTAACAGTTTTCAGAATATCAAATGGTTCTTCTGATCAACATTTCTTGAGAAGCTTTAAGTGTGTCATCTGCAAAGGAGAAAAGATTCCTAAACTTAGATGATGTAGAAGTGCATCCATGTTGGTGTCATACACTGCATATGGGGGTGGGGACTGCTTCAGCTTATGTGGGAACATAACCTAATCAGATCTAGAAAGATTTAAATTGCACACAGACTTTGTGCCAGTCACGTACATCCATTCCACAGAAATAAAAGCAACAGATAGTCAGGTTGTACGGATAGGGATGTTTATTGTTTGCAGCCGTGGAAAACTGGAAACTGAAGGTCCATCAACAAGAAAATGATTCAATTAACTAAATGGTTATATCAACTTCTACTATGGAATATTAGGCAGCAATCTAAAAGGATGAGTTAGCTAAGCAGCTAGTTGTTGAACAGGAGAGAGTTCATGATGCAGTGCTCAAGTAAACGGAAAAGCTGTGGTAGAATAAATGTGTTCAGCATAATTACAGCATCTTATAAAGTTGTCATTAACCAAAACTCTCCCTGCTATATCTGAACACATTTAAGACTGGGAGACAGGAAGCATAGGACAAGGTTAAGGGAAAATTTAGAATATAAAAGCTCACTCTATGATTATTGCAAATATGTACATTTGTATATGCAAATGGGTAAGGACTGGGCAGCTATAGGCAAAATAAAAACAAAGACTTAATCAGTTGCTGGGAATGTGGGCAATATTTAGATTTTGGATTTCTGTTGTGATTCCAATGTCGCTTTTAATATAAAGATTTTAAAAAGTTAACACTCAAAGGGACAGAGAGTGATGGCAAAATGATTCACATTTAAAATGATTACATCAATAAAAATTTAGAAGACCCTCTCAGTGCCCTGTACGTCTGCATTCGACAATCCTTTGCTCAATGAAAAACCAGTTCACAAAGCCTTTACCTGACCTCATGTTTCGTAAGCATGCCAAGTATGTTTAAGCAAATGTAGATCCAATTAAAAGCATTTTGCATTTTGTGTGACTATGTACAAATTCACATGATAGCCTGCTTCTATCTAGTTTCTGCAACTAGATTTAATTAACCAAGTGAGAAAAGACAGCAATTAGAGAAAATGGTCTATATTATGGCTTCAGCTCTTCCACATATGAAGTCATTTTGCGTTCGTGGCTGTGCGTGCCCTTGTAATTAAACCCAGGAGAGCTGGGACTTGGATTTTCAGCATCATTCTGGAAGTCCTTGATCCACCTTTATTGCTAGTTTATTATTATTAAAAACAATAACATGCAAGAAGTAACTTCTATGTCTCCTGAACTTGTGTCTCATTCTCCGAGCCAGACTTCAACAGGTGCAAGAGGAAGCTGCGCTCAGGCATCTGGTGTTTCTCACCTGCTATTGGGGGCAGGCCTGTGTCTCCCACCTCCCAGGCAGGCTGCTCCCTGCACTCGCTGCCCCCAAGTCCCTCCACCGCTTTCCATGCTGACATCTCCCAGAGGTATCCTTGAGAAGTCTGCTAGTGGTGGGGCGCAGCACAAGAGCCCATTGTCAATGTATGTTTTAAAATACTGAGCGTGAATTGTCTGACCGTGGACATTGTTCCCGTTACAGACGCTTCAAAGGGCAGCTGATAAAGGGCTGCAGCTGTTATCTCCAAGTGAGGTTCAACAGCTGCAGAAGGCCTCCAAGGAGCCCCCAGAGGCTGGCAGGGCACCCGAGAGCATTAGATTCACGACCCGCATTAAAACTGTGTTCACGTTTTGTAATGGCTACGGTCATTACTAATAAGTAGATCCTCTGTGTTGTTTCTACCGAGGTGGCAGCCCCAGACATGGAGAAGGCCTGGAGTGTGCATGCCAAGTGCCCAGATTCTGGGTCTAGGGACGGAACCCGTGGAGGGGAATGGTAGAAGCAAACTGCCCTTTCAAAGTATCTTCCCAACTGCCTGGACTGCTTCTGAGATGCGAAGCGCACCGGCCGTAGGGCTAGTCTGCTTTGGGAATCAGCTTGGCAATATTTCTTTACAATAAATTTTGGGGCCTTTATCTGGCTTTCTGCTTTGGTGTAATAGCTCCTTTACTGTATTTTACTTTCATTGGAGGAGTAAAATCAAACCTCCGTGGAACAAGGTATCAAATGGCTGAGCAGCTGGGGTCTTCAGGAGTTCCCAAAGGGGCGTTTCCCACTGTTTCATTACAAGTGTGGGTTTGGGTCTGGGCCTCCCCAGCCATAAGGGGTCGCAGGCCTCTCTGGGAGTGCAGAGAGAAGACCGAGCTGAGCAGTGCGGCTGGGCGCTGCCTTCTTGTCCACCCAGGGGCACCTGTGCCCACCTCGGGAGTGGGGGGAGGTGCTGTGAAGGGCTTGGCACAGTCCCTGGAGACTTCTTAGATCTGCTCGCCAAGACTCACTGCGAATGTGCTGTGCTGCAGACGCTCCACCGGACCGGAGAGAAAGCGCGGGAACAGTCGGCCTCGACCTAGCCCTAGCAACCTAGCGCACTATCAAATGCAAATACCTGAGCGCACTCCGGAGAGCAATGTGCAGCGCTGAAGAATCACTTTGGTACCTTCAGTACTGGAGGGTAGGGCCGGGGCTGGGGAGAGACGGTACCTGCCGGCCCACCTCTGCAGCTGCCAGCCGGTGCGCACGCTTACTTCACCATGAACCAGGTGAGCACCAGCGAGCAGAGCAGCAGCGTCTGGTCTGTGGTGACCTGGGGCCCGGCCCCCCTTTCCTGCCAGAAATCGCAGTGCTTGACCGAGCAGAGCTCCCTGACCAGCCGCCACAGCACCCGCTGGTAGAGCTTGTTGTCTTGTTTCTGGCGGGTCAGCTCCTCCTGGTTGGCCGCCCGGGTGGCGTTGATGCAGCCGGTGACGAACTTCTCCTTGGTCACGTTGGCCCCGGAGCAGCTGTTGTAGTGGATGCCGTCGGGGAACTGCCAGTAGTGGGCCTCATAGTACTTGTTGCCCTCCGCTCCCAAGTCGATGTCCAGCTTGCGGCCCTGTCTGATGAAGGCGCCGGGAGGGATCTCCGACACGTGGGCCTCCGTCACCTGGGAGGTGCTGGGTAAGGCCTTGCGGCTCCACTTGACCCTGTGTTTGATGCCCCTCGCCTCGATGGCAGGGAGCTGGCTGAAGAACAGCGCGCAGCAAATGACCAGCTGCCAGCCTCCCAGGTGCTTCCACATGATGCCAGAATCTGCAACAGGAAAGACCTGGCTGTTAGCTTCCGTGGCGGTTTGAGTCTCCCTGCCACCACCACCCACCTTCCTGTGTGGGAGAGATTTTTTTTTTAAGATTTATTTGTGCATACAAGAGCTGGAGCACAGGCCAGAGTAGCAGGAGGTGAGAGGATGCTCCAGAGACAGTGGGGAGCAGAACAGTGGATTAGCCGAAGTAACACTGCTGGGGGGAGCAGCAGGCAAGGCAGGAGAGGTCTGCTGTGCCATGTGGGTCCCCTCCCTGGCTGGGGATCCAACTTGTGCTGCTGTGCTGCGGATGCTTCACAGTGGGGCGCTCAACCCGCTGCACCACCAGGGAGGCCCTGTGGAGCAGAGATTTTAAGCAAGCGATGCCATCCTCGTTCCAATTACCCTTTTCCTGCAGCATAATCAGTTTCCCATCTCGGGCTGCATGGGTTAAATAGGTATCAGATATTTTGCTTTCGCCCGTAGTGTATCTATGTAGGGCTCTCAGCCTGGCTTCCTAAGGTGGATAAGGAGCTGCAACTGGCAATTACAAAGTCTTTGAATTTGATGGGAAAATAAATGAGCAAGGACTTAATATATCCTTGCTCATTTATTTTATGTGTGTGTGAGTTTCTTGGGTACTCCCAAGCCTTTCAAATCAAGAGCTCCCCAGGTAGAGATTACAGTAGAAGAGTTAAACAAAGACGACTCAGAGACTGTGTTTTCAGTCTTCCCCTTGATGCTCTACTGTTCCAGCGTGGGGCTCTCTCAGGCACATTCTGCCTTTCGTTCTAAGGAAGGCACTGGCGGCTGATCCAAAGGACTTTTTGGCAGTGACAGAGAGGAGCAGAGTCGGAGGAGAGAAAGATGGAGACTTGCCAGGATACCCTGCCTCCCTCCACGCAGGTCTCCTTCCTACAATGTGACCCCTTCCTCTTCTACAGCAAGACTTTAAAAAAGATTTTATTTATTTATTTATTTATGCATACAAGCACTGGGGTGCAGGCCAGAGGTGTGGGGGGTGAGAGGATTCACCAGAGACAGAGTGGGGAGCAGAACAGGCAGATCGACTGAGGGGAGCAGTGGGGAGGCAGGAGAGGTCTGCTGTGACATGTGGGTTCCCTTCCTGGCTGGAGATCAAACTCGTGCTGCAGTGGCTGCGGCGCTCAACCCCTTGTGCCACCAGGGAGGCGTTCCTACAGCAAGACTTTTCTTGCCTACTTACAATGCAGCAGCCTCAGACATTGCCTAATTTAATTCTCGGAGGCAATAGGTACATTAATATCCCGTTATATTATATATAAGGATTCAGAGAAGGTTCGTCATGTTCATAAGGCCACGCAGTAGCAGGTTGCAGGTTTGAATCCAGCTCTGTCTGGTTCTCTTCCCCGTGCCCCTCACCTCGCCCCACTGAGCTGCAGGAGGGGATGGGGCTGGCGTTGTTTGCTTGGACTCACTGGGCATGGAGGGTGGCCCTGATGACGCTTAAACTGAGCAAAGAGCAGAGCCTGTGCAGAATCTCTGAGAGAATGAGATGAAGGGGAGGACAGGAGACTGGGGGAGCCCCCAGGCCCCAGCGCATCAGAAGGGCTGCTGCTGACATCAGGGAACACCACCCACCCCTCAGTCCAGCAGTCTGTTACATTTGACTCCCGAGAGTACAATAGCTGTTGTGGAAAGGCACCTCCCAAAGCCAAGTGTTCCTGGCACGCACACCTGGGCCTAGTGTGGCTCAGGAACGCAGGAAGAGTTACTACCGTGGCGCATGCAGATGCTGTCTCCTAGAGGAAGACCCGAGGCTCTGAGTGCCGGGGCTGGAAGGAGGCCCTCACATGCCCTCCAGCCTGCCCCTGCAGAAGCCCAAAGTGCTCTGAACACCCTGTTAAGATGTCCGCCTGCCGTGTGACACTGGCTCTTAGGTTGGAAGAAGGCAAAATACAAACTCAGTGTGCAGCCAGCCACCTCTGGATGCCTGCTGCCCTTCTTTACTTGCGGGTATCACCTGTCTCTCCCCTGGGGCAGCAAGAGTACCCCAATAGCCTGAGCACCCAGTTTCTAGCACCCTATCCCCAACTCCGCTTACCCTAGTGAGCTCAGACCAGCTTTCTCTAAAGAGCTCCCAGCACGAAACAAACATTCATTCATCTCTCAAATAGGGGACCACAGCCCGTGTCATCAGCCCACCTCTGGGTTAGAGAAATCTTAAATAATAACGTCAATTACAGGCAAACCAAATTAAAAAAAGTTAAAGCACAGAGATCTTGAGAAAGAAATGAGTCTTCATAGGCAGGGGATTAAAAGGAAAAGCAAGCCCCAAGCAGCCAGCCCTGAATGAGCATTTCATGGTAGCATCAAAGCACAGACATTCTTGAAAGGACTCCCAGGCTTGGGACCCATCCAGGCAAGTGGGAGTAAAGAAATCCCGGCTTGCTTTGTGGTCTCGTTGGAAGTGGGCATCCTTAACCGCACAAACGGAATCCACACAGAAGCTCTGCCTCCCCACATACCTTGGGCTCTCCCGGTGCGTGCCTCTGGAGCCTGGCCACACAGCCCTCACTCGCCCTCCAGGCCAGCCCAGCTAAGTAGGAGCTGCAGGGGGCGGGGCAGCCTGTTGCTCTCCAAATATGGCAGCCCTTCCCTCCCCGGCAGGACCAATCAGGGGCTCTGGGTCCTCCCTTGCCTTCTCCCCTTACTAATAAATACCAGGTGATGATCTTGATGAAGCTCAGAAAGACTCGGGAGGTGTCTTCAACTAATCAATCATTTCAAAACTTATTATTACAGGTTCATTTTAAAAGCAATTATAAAGGATGCACATGAACAGCCAGACAATAGGATAGGGTGAGGTTGGGAAGGGTTCCCGGTGCAAAAGCTGCTGTTCCCGTGGAGTTGGGGGTGCACCACCCTCTCCACAGGTGGAGGGTGCACCAACCTGGAGGCTCTCTGTACCCCTCTGTGCCAGGAACCTGGGACAAAACCCAGAGATTCTAACAGAGATGTTCCCTCATCCTCAGCACTCAAGGAGTTGCAAGGTTTTAGAAGATCAAATATGAACGCACTTCTTACTACATCAGAACATCACAGTTGGACAGAGGGGTGGATGCATCTGTCCAAAGAGTCAGACTAGGGCTATTTCCAGCCTTTTAGAATTGAAATGAGATGTGTGAGAAGGGAAACGCTTCCTTCCATCTGCGTCCACAGGGTGGCCAAGCAGTGTGCTAGGCGTGCCCGCGGACGGGCCCTGGACAGCAGCCTCGGAAGCAGAGGGCCCTTCTGGGACGCCTGCGTGGGAGCGGTCTGCTCAGGGAGGGGGCGACCCCTTCATCTGGACAGTGTGCCCTCGAGGCTGGCCAACAGCGAGTGAGGGGCCGCGCTTCCATGGGAAAACAGGGTTGGTGCGGGGTGGGGGAGGACAAGCTAGAGGCCTCCAGCCCCGCGGGGTGCCTAGGGCCAGACGGAGGAGTGGCACCGCTGAACTCGTCCAGATGAGTCCGTGCGTGGGAGGCCCAGGGGACAAGCAGGTGACACGCCATTCAAAGACAGTGGGGCAGGGAGGGGGCTTCCTTAGAGCACTTCCCTTGCATGTGGGAAGCGGACCTGGGGACTCCTCACTCCCCTGCGTGGTTACCGGGGCGGGGCCACGCCTTTCACAGAAGGTGCCTGCTCAGGTGTCACTTTTTGATCATGATAACAATACAAATTCAAAAGCGGACCTGGAGGATTTTGGAGTGAGGTTTGCCGGTAAGTAAAATCTCACCTTTATCCTGATGGCGACTTCCTCGATGTTTCTGGTTTGCTTCAAGACCCTTTAAAGAATCAAATAAGGGCTTGTTTTGGGGCTGGCCAGCAGATGGCGCTGAAAGAGTTCACAACGACAATCCTGGCGGGGGCTTGGCTGCAGCCCTTCATGCTCTGGATGGATTTGGGGTGTCCAGTGGGGCCTTTCTTTATCCTCTGCTTTTACTGTAAAATTCTACTTCATCCCTTCGTCCCGTTTTTAAAAAGTTTCTTTCTAGAACTGTGTACTTTTTGGTCTCACGAACACACACAAACAGCCACAGTGTAAACTTAGTGTAAACAGTTTAAAAAATGTTGGCAAGAAAAAGAAAAAAATACCCTTATTATTTCACCACTCAGAGACAAGCGTCAGTCCAGTTTTATTTTCTACACAGATGCTGAGGGGCATAGTAGGATTTGAGATGTTTAGAGCTGGAGAGGTTCAAAATCCTGAATCCTCTGCTCACACATGAGGTCAGGGGCCTGGAGAGGCAGGGGCACGGCAACGGGCAGGGTTTCCTCTGGCTGCATGGCCAGTTCAGAACCCGGTGTACCGTCCGCCCTGCCGTCACATCTGGTGGGCTCACCTCCAGGCTCCCTCCAACCTGCTTCTCTCTGTTCCCCCGCTCTGAGCGGGACTTTGCCCAGAAGGCAGTGGGAGGTTGGTGTAGAGCTGATGAGGCTGCAGATTCCTCTTGTCGGTGAACAAAAGACTTTTATCTATGGCACAGAGGAGTGGGGAAGAAAGAGAATGTTCCAGAAGACGGGAGGAGCTCTAGAAGCTGCAAACGAGGCAAGAAAATGATTCACCGGCTGCACAGAGAGCAGAACTGCTGCAGGGCTGCCCAGCACCCGGCTTCCTGGCGGTGACGATGGAAAAGCAGCCAGGGAATTAGTGAGAGAGCACCAGGCTTTTCCAGTGAGCTGAAGGTCACTGAGACAGAACTATGATTGAAGGCAGATGACTGCTTTGTGCGAATCTTAAGTACTACCTTCCTGAGCGCTCGGCTGGTCTCCTCTTTTCCAGCCCAGCCAGGGGTCTCCCTGTGGACTCCATAGTGCTTGGCACATAGCCACAGAGGCTTCTGGGCCTCCCATCCCTGCTCCCCCGTTCAGTTGAGCTCACCCATTGCTGCAGGCCTAGGGCAGGGCCTGGAGCCTGGGGACATTCAGATTTCCGTTATCTCTTCTTTACCAGTAACTCTGTGAGGATAGCAGAGGCAGAGGTACAGGGTTCTCAAGTGGGCTGTGTGCCAGGTCAGGCGCTGCACTTCATGCCCCAAACCACAGCGTGTGGGGATGCAAAGGCCACCAGCGGAGACTTAACAGGGATAACTGCTCCTGTTTTATGATTAGTTTAAAAAGAAGAAGACCAAGGGCCACATGATGAAAACCAGTTGTGGTGGGGAGGCCTGGCTTCGGAATGTCACCTGAGCTTGCAGATCCATCACTTGCTTGGAGAAGCCAAGTCTGCCCCAATCAATGTGCCGATGGATCGATGGGTCGATAGGTCATTTCCTCTGCAGTTCTCTGTTCTTCCCGCTCAGCCTGAAGCTGGGGTTGGGAGCAGCCATGGGAATTGAATCCTGCAAGGAGACAGGGTAGGGGGTGGAGAAGGGGGTGGGACTTCGGTGAAGATGCATGCATTTCCATTTTGCGGACGCCCCCAAGGCAGTTACTCATTTTGGGCCTCCCCAAATCCTTGTGGAATAGGATGTATATAAGAAGACACAGAGATACTGAAGGGCAGCGGCTACAGGGTGAAGGCCGGATTTTCAGCGGATGCAGAGAGGGCTCGCTGGGAAACTCCAACCCAAAGCCCCACAGGGCAGAGAATGCCACACACTGCCCTTTGGAGGTTCCTCATTCAGCCTCTTGTCATGTTTCTCATTTAAAACTCTGATATTTTCTACAGGCCTGATTAACTCAAAGGCTTGAGCTGGAGTTTGTGTGCCTTCCCTAAGACACAGGACAAAGAGAACGGTCGCCGTATGGCAGGACACCTCTGTATCTTTGGTGGCATTCAGCCCCGGAGCCACCCTGCCCGGTGATGCTGCAGCGGAAGCAGCAGGGACCAGAGCCTCAGGCTCCCATCCCCACCTGGCCGCTCTTGGCCTTGAGTGACGTCAGCTGTCATGTGTCCCGGAGCACCAAGCCGGCCCTCTGTCTCGGACAATAAACGGATTTTTGCTGAGCATCTTTGCAGAGGTGGAAGTTCACACTGAGATCATTCCCACCCCCACCACTGTGAGTGCTCGTCAGACACTGGGTCTGTTGGAAATCCAAGATTCCAGACAGTCCTGCCTCCAAACTCTAAGCATAGCAAGCTGCAGTGGAAAAGCTGTTTTGAATTGTTGGGCCTGTGTTCACATGCTAATTATCGCCTGCCAGAAGTATCATTGAAAGGTTTACCATTTTAAAGGCACCCAGCAAAAGCTGCAGAGGTTTGTGCCAGGGCTGGTCTGTGATGGCCTCAGGCTGGAGAAAGGACAGAGCAGCTGCCTGCACTGGTCGCCTGGGTTGGGGGAGTGTTAGCCCGGCCTGGTGCCACCGAACTGGGAAACAGGCAGAGGCCTTGATGCTGATGGCTGCAGGGACAGGATTCAGCAGGAGATGGAAAGGGGGGGTCTGGTATCTTTTTAAAAATGTTTTTTAATTGAAGAATATACATGCAGAAAATTCCACGTCTAAATGCACAATTCAATAAGTCTTCACAAAATGAACAGCTGGTGTAGCCAGCAGAATATTCAAAGACCACACACCCCACCCTCAACTCCCCACCCCACCCCAGTGTTGGGATTGCTAACGCTCAGGCTAGCTTCACCTGCCTGTGTGTTTATACAACTGGACTCATACAATAAGTGCTCTTTCATCATGGCTTCTTTGGTCACTGTCACGGCTGTGCGATCCCTCCTTATGGTTGCCTGCAGGGGTTATTCTTTACTTCTTGTTCCTGGATGGTATGTTGTTATCTAAACGGACCACATTTTCTTTATTTAAAACTTTTTTTTAAAAAGATTTATTTATTTATGCATACAAGAGCTGGGTGGGGTACAGGCCCGAGTGAGAGGATCCACAAGAGACAGAGTGGGGAACAGAACAGGCAGATGGACTGAAACACACTGCTGAGGGGAGCAGAGGGTGAGGCAGGAGAGGTCTGCGGTGCCATGTGGGTCCCCTCCCCAGCCGGGAGCAAGGATCAAACTCCTGCTACACTGGCTGCGGTTTGCATTGCTTAACCCATTGCACCACCAGGGAGGCCCCACATTTATTATTTACTTCTTGGTGGACTTCAGCTTGCTCCCCCTTTAGGGTTATAATCAATGTAGTTTTCACGAAAACTCATATGTGTGTGTCTCTTGATGAACAAAACGTGTCGTTTCTGCTGGGCAAAGGCTCAGGCGTGAAATGCTGGGCTCTCGGTCAGTGGCTGCTTGGCTTCAATGGAAACTGCTAGACAGCTGTACAACTTGTGCAGCCCGTCCAGATGAGCCACCAGAGGACTTGTGCGCCTGTGCACCTGCTGTGCACCGGTGCTCCTGTGGCGGAGACTTGGCTCTTGAGGGCGGTGGGTTTCTTTCACCCCTTCTTGTTAGCTGCTCTATGGGAACGTTTAGCATTTCCCAACTGGACACAAACCAATGACTCCATCTTCTCTGGTCTCCTGAGCGCAAGTGGAAGTGACACATAGGTGTCAGATGACACACAGGCAGGGACATTCAGGTATAGACACAGGTGGGGAAGCTAAATGGAAGAACCCGGGGAGGGAGAGCCACATACCATGCTCATGATTTGGCGGGGAAGTCGGCTCTTAAAGGATCCAGGGCAGGCAGGTTCAAAGTGGTAGGTTCTCTCCCTGTAAGGTGAGGTACGAAGTGAGCAGTTGAGAAGTTATGTCTCAAAGAAGGGTGTCGGGGCTGAGAAAAGTATCAGGCTTTTCCACCGTCCCGCCTTTGGTATAATGATGGACACCTGCGGTGCTGCGCACGTGCCTACGTGGGTGTGAGCAAGTGGGAGCTCCTGGGTTTGGACACGGGCGTATAAGGGTGGCGTCATGAGGACGCCAGCAAGAGCAGCAACAAGAAGAGTAGCAGAACAAGAGCAGCAGCAGCGGAATGAGAGACAAACAGAAGCAGCAAAGCAGTCGAGAGGGGGAGATGCGCCAGGGGCTGGGAGGCCTGCCAGCCTCCCGGCCCCCCGGCACCCATGCCTGCCATGTACCTGGCCACCTCTGTAAATAAAACTAAAAAGCCACTGAGGGCTCCAGGACTCTTCCTTTACCCTGTCTCCTAGAATCATCCAGAACTTGCTCTGTGTTCCTTCCTGGAGCTACAAAGGACTTCCTTGCCAAAGACAGCTCAGTGAGTGCAGGGCGTGTCCTTAGTCCTCAGCATAACTTCCCTGTGAGGTGGAGAAGAGACAGCTGGGGCACCTGGACTTGAGAAGTGGGAGACTGAGGAGCAGGAGAAATGCCATCTGTGGGGAGAAAGGTCAAGTTTCCACCACCCGGATGGAAGCTGTTGAAGTCATCTGTACGAGAAGCAGCTTATCATTTGGTGGGAGAGGCAATCACCAGTCTTGTTCAAACAACAACTGGTACTTAAAGCAACTTCTCTAGCATCCACCCAGCCAGCCAGGACCCATAACTTTTCTTGAGGAAATCTGGGCACTTACTGCTGAGTAAAGGGGTCAAGTTTCTGTCACGGGGAACAGGTCTACTCACTCGGTGAGGAGTCTCCTAGGGCAGGTCCCAGGATCACATCTCGTGGGAGAGCAAGCAGACGCCACACTCACCGCTCTGTGGCTACAGTGTTGGGCCCACCTGTTCCAAGGCCAAGGATATCAGATCACATTTTCATCTCTGTCTTTTTAGGCTTTGATTCTGTGGCCAGAAAAGGTCTCGGGCCAAGTTATAGACACGCTTGGACCCAGGGCTACGAGTGCTTCTGTGCAGGCTGCTTTCTTGAACACCTGTGAGAAAAACAAGTGGTTGAAATATTCTTATAAGAGATCAAACCTCAAACAAGTTCTTAAACCTCCCTGACAAGCTCATTTCACTTTTGGTAACCCCCCCCCCAAAAAAAAATACCAAAAAACTGAAAGAAGGGCCTGCCTGGTGCAAGGGTTTTGAGTGCCACACCGGGGCTTCTGCAGCTACTGCTCCATGAGTTTGATCCCTGGCCAGGGAGGGACCCACGTGGTGCAGCAGACCTCTCCTGCCTTGCCCACTGCTCCCCTCAGCAGTGTGTTTCAGTCCATCTGCCTGTTCTGCTCCCCACTCTTACCTCCCGTGCCTCTGACCTGTACCCCAGCTCTTGTGTGCATAAGTAAAATTTAAAAAAAAAAAGAAGAAAAAGAAGCCCAGGTTTATTGTGGACTGGAGGTCTTCAGGTTAGTTGGGGAGCAAGGCCTCCTAGGAGGCTGGAATTATCGTAGATAATTCATGCAGCAGAAAAGGAGAAATGTGGCATTGACTAGAAAAAAGAATTAAAATCTCCTTCTTTGTTGGGGTCCCTGGTCTGTGACTTTGGACAGTGGCAAGGCCCTAGTGCACAGCTGGGGGGCTGGCATGTGTGGAGTTCTCCCTAAGCGCTGGAGTTGGGGGTTCAGAAAGGCAGCTGGGTCCACAAGGAACCTGAGCAGACACATTCCATGTGTGGGCAGCCGCCGTGAGCGGGGCCACAGGCACGCCTAGTATTTAGAACTTGGCAGCACGAGGAAATAGGCTTTCCTCCTGCGGCACCGCCTGAGTTACAGCTAACACTCAATTTTATGTTGATTAACTCATAGTCAGCATAACTCGGAGCCAGGTGTGCTCTCAGTGTACTGCTGTGTGGGACGAGCACTATCTGTCCGGCTTAGGGGTTCCAAGCTCCCTTAGCATGAGCCAACCTAAGCAAACTGGATTGAAAACATGCCTCACTTTGTCCCAGCCAAGGGGCCTGGTGGCTGAACATCAGGGGCTCCAAGGTGGGAAGCATTTGTTAGCTCTGCAGTGGGCACTGTGAGGCAATCCTCGGTGGAGTGGAGGACGTGGCCCAGTCTGTGGGGGGAGAGTGATCCAGATGATAACATTTTTATTATGAGAAGCCTGGGGAGGCCCCATGCTATTGGAAATGCCTGTGGACTGTGTTGAAAATAGCACTGACACAGAGCTAGGACATTTCTAGAAAGATGCAATTATGGACTGCATTCGGTCCCCACAAAATTCATACACTGAAGTCCTAGTCCCCAGTACCTTCTACTGACTGTCTTTGGAGAGGACCTTTAAGAGTTAATTAAGTTAAACCAAGGACATTAGGGCAGGTCCTAATTCAGTATAAGTGGTGTCCTTATAAAACAAGGTCAGGACTCAGAACCAGGAGGAGGACCATGTAAAGACACCGGGAGAAGTCAGCCATCCAGAAGCCAAGGAGAGGCTCAGAACACGGCACCCCAGCGGGCACCTCGATCTCGGACTTCAGGCCTCCAGTGATGAGAAAGCAAAGTTGTTATTTAAGCCACCTCTCTGGGGTTTTTTCACATGGCCCTAAAAAAACAAGAGATGGTATCCCATCTCTTGCCAGCAAGACAGGCAATGAAGACAGGTACCTGTAAGGTTTTCTGAGGTGACTGGGGGAGTGAAGGCACCAAGGGATGGAGTTCCTGAAAACAAATATTTTGCCTAAACACAAAAATTGAGAACGGCTTTGTGGTTTTTAGAGGAAGGGGAGGAAAGGGGTAGTTTTGCTAGGACATTTCGATCAGGTCCTCGGTGGTTCACACGCCATGGTGCTCTCACAAAGACCGGGCTCGGGGCTTAGCTGTGTCTCACCCCACCAGGCAGCAGGGCTCAGAGCCTCCACACAGTTCACCCCCAGCCCCCTCTACAGCCCTTGGCTCTCTCCTCCAGGGACAGTGCCTGGTTCTCACTATCCAGGGTCTTCAACACAAGCTCAGGTGTAAGAGCTTCAGGGTTCTGTTGGATGTGCGGGCCTCCACACAACGGGTGCAGTATCTTTAGGAGCTCATGAGAAGTGCAGAATCTTGGGCCCAGCCTGGGCCTGTCACGCAGGACTGCAGCTCCGTGAGAACACTCACCTTGGAGGGTGCTGCAGGCCTGGAGAGGAGTGAGGCTCCAGGAGGGCGCTGAAGCAGAGGGAAGCAGGAGTGGCGGGAGGCCTGACTGCCCTGGACAGCAGGTGGGCCGCCAGCATGGGGCAAGGCTGGAAACGTGTGGTGAGGCAGGATGAGCCTTGTGGGTGTCGAAGAGGAACTAACCTTTCCAGGTGGAGGTGAAGACAGACGGCTGCAGCCAGTCGGCAAGGTCAGGACCTAAGCACGCAGAAGCTTGGGGTCTGGCTGGGATTAAGGTCCCTACCAGGGTGGGAAGTTGTAGACCCCAATTCACTTGCACAGGCAGAAGGCACTTATGGGGGCTCAGTGCCAGAGAGGGAGGGTGGGGAACAAAGTGACACCTGACAATTCTCTGGAAGAATCCTCCCTGGGAGTGAGGATCGATTACTTTTATGTTGGCTATTACAAAAAAAAATTAAGTAAAAATTCCATTAACACAACTCACGGAACTTGGAAGTAACAAGAAGAAAATGTAGGGGATATTACTTTGGTGCCCCAAGTACTTGTACTTTGAAGTTTTTTCAATGGGTTATTTTTGAGAAATGATTGGTAGATAATGAAGAGTTTAATAGAAAAATGGGCAAAAAGGCAGCATGAAAATAGTGGTAGAAATTTTGATGTTCAATGAAAGTTGAGGTTCATTTATAAATGAGCAATGTTTCTCACCAGGGAGAGGTCACTTGCCTCTCTGCTGAGGTCTCTAGGTGATTTTTATCCTTCCCATCTTTTTCACAATTACAAAGCCACTCGGTACTTAGCCAAGCAAGAGGGAGCAAGGGATGACTAAGTGCCGGCCTACTGACAAAGTTCATCCCTGACCGCTGCAGAACACTGACATTGCTCAGCTATCATAGTAAAGATAGTGACTTCAATCACTAGTCACTTCTTGTGATTTCTCAGAAGAAAAGCTCTGCCAAAGAAAACCCAGGCAGCTGGGCTGTGCCGCATTCGGGAGGGCAGGAAAGCCGTGCAGGATGAGTTGGGAGACCTCGACAAGTCAAAGTGGCCTACTGGATTTACAGGGTTGAATTTCAATCCGAAAGGAGCAAGTGGTCATGGGGACTCATGGCCCGAAGAGGTGCTGCAGGCTCAAGTCCAGGACAGAGCACAGCTTCCAGAGGGCAGGCCTATCCTCCTGCGCAAGAATGGCGCTTTTGCCACTTAGCGCGGGCCGGACCTGCTGAGATACGATGGACAAAGTGACAAGGCAGCCAAGATCAGCTGGCCCATGCCTGTCAGGCTGAGGGCACGCCAGGAGCGGCACGTGCTTACTGGCTGTGACAGGTGGCTTGAGGGCGGAAAGTGTCACTTTGCTCAGATGGCCCAGCCAACATAGGGCAGGAACCAGAGAACAGTCACAAACTCCAAGAAGGTGCTCATCTTAGCTCTGTTTAATTTTAGTCCAATATTAAACATCTGTAAATTTTTTATACAACAGGTACATGCAAAGTTACAAATATAGAAAATATAAAGTACATGCATATTTCAAAGACCACTTTGGATCCTGATACAAAACTAGTTAGTGCACGTTGTAAGCCTAAGGACCACACATGAGCTTCCCACATAGTAAGTGTTTAGTACCTTACAAAAACTGGTGATGCATTAGATGCTTCACGAGCGAAGACGTCTGAAGTTTGTCATATGCAGCATATATATATATTTTTTTACATAGAATACCTGCACAGTGCAAGCCAAGAACACTGCAGAACAGTACTATATATCTGCTAGGTGACAATATTGAACGACCCAGGGGATAATTTTACTTTAAACAACAGTTAACAGGATTTCTTTTTCTACTCTGAGTGGATCAAATTTCTGTCATCTCCAACCTAAGATTTTTTTTTGATTGCTCCCTGTTTTTTGATTCAAAAGCTAATGACAGCAGCTGAAGACTTGACCTAGTTCTGTTCTTCGACAATTATGAGACAGCAATGAAGAAATATATCCATTTTCTTAGTGCACAAATCATTTTCTGTATCATACAACCCCCTCCAGTAATGGTGTTTTTACAGCTGCTGCTGTTGCTTTATTAACATCTCCTGGCTTCAACCAGACCATGTCAAAATCATTCTAGTTTCTGAGTAAACAAAGGAGATCTGCCCTCAATGTTAAGAAGGTAAATTTGTTTTGTTTTTTTTTTTTACTGTCTTCATCTACAGTTTATGTTACTAAAGAAAGAAATGCCACATGTGGGAGCTTTATACCTCCGGCACGAGAGCTTGCCTCCAAGGGCACTGCTCCTAGAAGCCAGTCCTAGAAGCCTTTCCTGTTAGCTGTGTTCATCCCCTGGGAAAATACCCTCTATCCAGAGGTCTAGTGTTGCGCGAACATTCGCTCTTGATGCAGTGGCTGCTGTGAAGCCCACAGAGCAAAATGCAAACACCGTCATGGTTCTCTGCAGACAGACACAGGCTGTTGCTGGGGCTGAGCCTGTGCCCAGAGCCAGGGATCTCTCGTTTTGCTTCTGAATAGCATGTGGCCTCCTTCCAAAGTTGGCAGAAATGCTGCTTGGGAAATGCAATCAGGTTTTCAAAAACATGAGGAAATGTCTTCAGACTGCTAAGATGGAAAGTACTGTACTGAGCTAGAGCTGGGGAAGAAGTTGGAGGATTTTAGGCAGAAGTGTTCAGAGGCTAGCTTGAGTATTATTTTAGCCTCAACCCAATGCACAAGACAAAAAATAAGCCCAGGTGAACCAGTGGTCGTTTGCTGTTCTACTCTATCAGCTCGCACCAGCACTGGCCCAGAAGGACCCGGTGGAACGGGGCTTGCACGGCTAGCATCCTGGTCTACTCTACATTTCCCAGTGCCCATCGGTGCCAGGGTATTAGCCTATGGGTGACGAAGAGAGAAGCAAGAAGGAGACACCACCACTAAAAGGGCTGCAGGTAGGGACCCCCTCCCCAACCTGATGAAAGATGAAGACGGTGGAAGCAGGAAGCCGTCCTCATCCCACGATCAGGAAGATGAGGAAGGAGATGAGGAGGATCACGGGCGGGGAGGAGAAGAGGACCATGCTGGACCCCCGCTGGTAAGAGGCCTGGTACTCCTTCTGGTACTGGGTGATGCACATCTGCTCCACCACGCGCTCCATTATCTTGATGTCGGTCTCGGTGAAGTTCTCGCCCTGGGTGGTGGTGGTGACCGTGTGCTGCTTGACCGTGATGTTCACACAGTCGTGCACGAAGTTGTTCTGGTTGTTGTACTGGTCCACGGGCTTGTAGTACACTTGGTTGGGGTAACGGTTCATGTTCTCACGATAGTACCGGTCCTCGTAGTCATTGCCGAAGTGCACGAGGGGCCTGCTCATGGCACTCCCCAGCATGTAGCCGCCGAGGCCCCCCACGACGGCCCCGGCTGCAGCAGCTCCCGCCACATGCTTCATGTTGGTTTTTGGCTTACTTGGCTTATTCCACTGGTTGTGGGAGCCCCCAGCTTGACCCCAGCCTCCACCATGGGGCTGTCCCCAGCCGCCACCGCCATGGGGCTGTCCCCAGCCGCCACCGCCATGGGGCTGACCCCAGCCACCACCACCATGGGGCTGACCCCAGCCGCCACCACCTTGGGGTGGGTAGCGGTTACCTCCAGAACTGCCCTGCCCCGGGTATCGGCTCCCCCCAGTGTTCCAGCCTCCTCCAGGCTTCGGGCGCTTCTTGCAGAGGCCCACGTCACTCCATGTGGCCACAAAGAGAACCAGCATCCAGTAGCCTACGTGGCTTTTCACCATTGTGGCTTATCTGCAAAATGAAGAGGTGTTAGCATCGTGTGTGCAGGTTGAAACCACTTAGCATTCGCTGCTTAACACGTGGGCGCGGAGCACTTCCGGCAAGAGTAGGTTTAAGGAAAGGGTTAACATGATTCTTTCTTGTCCTCTAAGGACAACTTTGACCTTCAGATCATTTCTGGTTCTGTTTCCTGGGACTTGATAAAGGTGGAACGCCAGCAAAGATGCTTATGATAAAAATAACCACTGATTGATTACACTGCTTCTGGACTGGGAGGAATATAAACACCTGGTGGTTTCACCATCGCTTCGAGCTTCTTTAGGGCAGTGATTCTTGCAATGAAGCACATCCTTGGTGGGGGGGGGGGGCTCTGGAAGCTATGCCCCCTGGGCTATTATAAGGGGTAAGGGCTCCAGTGGGGGCTGGTCTTCTACACCAAGGGGACCCCTTACCCACCGATATGAAACTCACTCCCTTGGCACCCGGAGCATTACTGTGGGCGCTCGCAGTGGAGACATGTTCCTGGCTGCTGCATGGACGGCCTCAAGGACCGTGGGGTGCCCCTATGGAAGCCTCGTGGGTGTGATATCTAGTTAGGAAGCTCCCTCCAGCCCCTACGGGTGCCTGCCGCAGTAATGAAATAGTAAACAGCCGCTCATGTCTTCTTTCCTCGCCGGGAATGTCAGCCAAGCCTCGTTTGCCGCTCTCTCCTCAGGGGCTAGGGCGGTGCCTGGCACAGAGCAGGCACACAATAGATACTTGTCAAGTGAAGGGATGAATATCCCCTGAGCATATACATGCCAACTCAGTGCAAATTTTTTATTTTTTGAAAACAGCAAACACGCAGGATTTTGCAAGGCCACCTGCAAATTTGACTTCCTCTCCACAGCCAGCCAGATGGGACTGCTCACCAGTGGGTAAGAATGGTGTGTTCACGTGGTTTGCAGTCACTCACCAAATGAGTTTCAGTTCAGCACTTAATGGCTCATTTTCTTCTGGTCTCTGATACAAAAGCTGCATGTCTTAAATGAAAGGGCTAAGTAGAGATTTCGGAAAAGACAAGCCAAATATCCCAGCTCACTGACGATGCTTTGCCGAATGCATACTCATCAAATTAAAATCTCCTTTCAGATTAGAGATGTCATTTGCCTTAGGAGCTCATTTCCAAGGGCAGAAATCAAAGACACGTAATAGGATGATTAGTAAACAGCTTACGCTGTGCCCCACGTCAAACCGTACGCTCCAAAACATCATGTGCCGTTAAGCCAACGGCGGACACTGTCCTGCGGGGGGCAGTCTGGTCCCCACGCTGGGACTGCCTTCCAGTCAAAGCGGAATCAGACACTGGAATATGACTTTTATATCCTTAAATGAGTAAACACATGAGTGAATTTCTGTTATGTTTTAGTCATTATTGAAATGTCTTGGTGGTTAGAGGTAAATAAAAATACATTTGAAAGTTACAAGCCAAGTTAAACTGCTTAGATTATGCTGATTAGAAACTTTGGGAGGCTCTTCTGGGGGCGGGCCCGAGGGCAGGGGCCAGGGACATGCTGCCCAGCCTCATTTCTTTTTTTTAAATTTTCATTTCTTCTTCTTTTTTTTAAACTGTTTCTTTTTTTTTTCTTTAAAGATTTATTTATTTACACATACAAGAGTTGGGGTACAGGCCAGAGGCACAGGAAGGTGAGAGGATTCACCAGAGACAGAACCGGGAGCAGAACAGGCAGACTGACTGAAACACACTACTGAGGGGAGCAGCGGGCGAGGCAGGAGAGGTCTGCTGTGCCCTGTGGGTCCCCTCCCTGGCCGGCGGCAGGGATTGAACTCGTGCTTCAGTGGCTGCAGCCTGCTTCATAGTGTGTTGCTTAACCTGCTATGTCACCAGGGAGGCCCTAAAGATTTATTTTCTTATGCATACAAGAACTGGGGTACAGGCCAGAGTCAAGAGAGGTGAGAGGACTCACCAGAGACAGAGTGGGGAATAGAACAGGCAGATCGACTAAAATACAATGCTGAGGGGAGCAGCGGGGAGGCAGGAGAAGTCTGCTATGCCATGTGGGTCTCCTCCCTGGCTGGGGATCTAACTCATGCTGCTGTGTGTGGATGCTTCACAGGGCGGCGCTCAACCCACTGCACCACCAGGAAGGCCCCCTCAGCCTCATTTCTGGACACAGGCTTCCTACACCCCAGCTTTGCAGCCTGCTCCACTGACCTCTCTCCTTTTGCCCCAGGGATCCAGCTCCTGGACTCCATCTATATTGTTTATTGTTTGCTTACTGTTCATGTTGCTCACACTTCAGCTCAAACACCTCAAGGAACTGAACTAGGATTACCCCTCAGTCATTCCCCAGGTAATGGATTTTTATGCCAGCCTCTTTTCCATTCCCCCCGATAAGCCAAACCCCAATACTGCAGAGTAGTTCTTGACCTTTCTTTTTCTCACAATACACACTGATTCCACCAGCAAATCTCATCAGACCCACCTGGAAAAGTAACCCTAAATCCTGGAGCCAATCACACGTTCCTATCTTAGGCGAAGTCACTGTTACTTCTCAGCCTCCCCCTCTCACCCCGCCTCCAGCCTCCATTGTCTGCAAAGAGCAGCCTGAGAGAGCCTTTTAAAATGCAGGCCACACTGTGCCACTCGGGCATCCCTCAGCAGCACTTGGCCCTCGTTCTGCTCACTCACGATAAAGCACAGAGTCCTCCCCATGCTGGCCAGGCCCCACACCACCTGGCTCCAGCTGTCTGCCTCTCCCCACCCAGGAAGCACTTTTCCACCTCAGGCCTTTGCATTTGCTGCTGCAGAGGCCAGTAGCTTACTAGGCTCACATTGGCCCTAACGTCATCTCAGAAGGGCTGTCTCCACCACCGTCTTCTCTCCTGACCCGGTTTCACACCCCCCAGGGCAGTGATGCCTACTTGGCATCTATTATTTATTGTTTGCTTATTGTTCATTTTCTCCACAGGAGTGCAGGATCCTTTAGGGCGGGGGTTTCCTTGTACACAGCAGTGTCCCTAGTACCTCCACCAGCCCCTGCCACACACGCGCAAAATTAACGTCGACTGAATGGATGAATGTACAAACATCTATAAAAAAAAAAGCATAAAAATAACCAATATAAAAAAACACTAAATAATTATATGACTATTTAAAGTAATGCACATTTATGAATTTTCAAAAACATTATTTGAGGCAGCAGTCAGCTGTCAGGTATCGCCACTCCAGTGAACTACGTATTTATCTGATGTGCCAGCAATCAAGAGGATGATGGCTGGAGGAAAATGTTTCCAGAAAAGCTCAAGGCAGGAGGGAGAGGTGGCTGCCAGGGGAATAGCACTGACTTCAGTTTTGCTTGTGCCTTATTCAAGGTTGTGAGAATTAGCGCTCTCTCAGCTCACCTAGTGATCTGAGCAAGGGCTGACACCACTGGTTGGGAGCTGAGAGGGGCCTGGTCTCAGGGAAGGAAGTGGGCGCGGCAGGGAGCATTCCAAGTGAAGCCAGGCGGGTGGGAGAGTGAATCCTGGCAGCAATGGGGACTGCAGGGGCTTCGTGGGAGTGGGGCTTCAACGTGTGGTGGAGAGGGACAACGAGCCTTGCTAGCCAGGAGAGCAGACACCCTGACGCCGGGACAGCTACAGTTATCGCTCCTATGCTGACATTAATGGTGCCTCTCTCATCCCCACAGATGAGAGGCTAGGTTATACTGTCAGATGAAACAGCAGGCACAGTAAGAGGGTGGGCTTGATCTTAAAGGTCCTGGGTAGCCACTGAAGAGCTCTTAGAAAGAACATTGGGGAGAATGGATTGGTGTGCGTGCGTGCGTGTGTGTGCGTGTGCGCCCGCGCGCAGGAAGACTACTCAGAAGGCAACTGCAGCGATCAAAGTAGAAGGTGGCCTTGCCAGGGGAAGGCGGGCAGTGGATGAGCTCAGACAGAAGGTAGTTTCTAGAAGGCTTGTTGCTTCACGTGGAAGGCGAAAGACCAGAAGAGTTGAGGGACACCAGGGTTTCTGGACTGGGTGACTGCGGGATCAGAGCACGGGTGGAGCACCTCTGCAGGGAGATGAGTGGGGGCTTGGCTTTGGCAGGACTGTAGGAAGTGACGTGGCCACAAGAGGCAGCAGCAGGCAGCTGGCTTGGTGAGTTGCAGCTGGGGAAGGGCCATGGACTGGAGGAGATAAAGGCCACAGGGCAGCAGAGCCCTGGGCACATGTTGCTGGTCAGGATCTTATGAAAAGTGAATCCGGGATAAACTGCTTAGTCATAGAACATATTCAAGCAAGAATGTATTAAGACACCTGATTTAAAAATCAGTTGAGAATAAAAATATTATGGAAAGTATTAAAAATAATATTTTGAATTAGATAGTCATTTAGATAGTCATTTCTAAAAACAAGACGGACTCGAAGCTCACATGAAAACTTGTAGGATCTTGTTCTGTTTGTGACAAAATTAGGAAGATCTTACGTTATTTCCATCTAAACCTCTCACTCTACAAATTGCACTCTACACTAATATTCAGAAAGGTCAAGGGACTTATCTGCTGGCGAGTGAAACTGTGGGGAGGGGGACTGGGCTTCTGAATCCCTGGCTAAGCTATGACACTATTCATCTAGACCCCTGCTGTGACGGAGGGGCTGTGGTCCAGACCCCCGGTATGTATTAAGACATTAATTAAATAATGATACCTGATTATCACTAAAAAAGTATTCTTAGCAGACTAAGAATAGGAGAAAATGCCTCTAACTTAATAAATGTTATGCAACAAAAATAGCAAACATGCTTAATGAGTAACCTTTGAATGTGTTCTCTTTCAAGAGCAGAAGCAAGACTAGGGGGTCCACTGCCACAGGACTGGCAGCCCTGTCCAAAGCCATATTCAAAGACAGAGAGAAGTAACGGCAGCAAGACCTACAAGGAAGGAGCTCGAAGGTCACTGTGCGATTAATGTGATCGCACATATGTAGAAAATCAACAGAAGCAACCCGAGACGCAGCACTAGAGTTCAGCAAGGTCTTGGCACACGAAGTTGGCCCACAAGCATCAACAGCACTTCTCTGCACAAGTGGTGATTGATTAGAAAAGAAATTTAAGTAAGACACTCCCAACAGTCACCCAAACTGTGACGTGTTCAAGTTGATAAACCAAAGGAAAATAAGATGGAGGAAACCTTTAAAGAACATAGATCTATAAAGATCAAAATATATTCCTTATGTTCTTGATTGGGATAATTTAGCATTATAAAGATGTCAGTTTCTCAGGACGAACCTGCTGACAAATGGACAGAATACGTGAGTTTGTGGTTTTGGTGACCTTGATATCATTGGAACAGGGAAATGTGGTAGGAGGTTTTGCTCAGGAGAGAAAACCAAGAGTTATAATTTGTACATGTTAACTTTGTTCCATCTATGAGAGATCAAGGCGGGGTATCAATTTAGGCAATTGCTATTAAGAATCTGTAACTTAGTAAAGAAAAACGTTCCTTATCTTCACCTGAAGAAATAGTGCCAATAGCCAAGGGGATAAAAGGGCAAGATTCAACCCCCAATATTTTGTGTGCAGTAAAACGGGTGCCATAATCCAAAAGGAAAAAAAAGATCAGGAACTCTATTAATAGGTTAAAGAGAAGGGGCCTCCCTGGTGGTGCAATGGATTAAGCAAGCACTATGAAGCAAACCGCAGCCACTGCAACATGAGTTCAATCCCAGACCTCTCCTGCCTTCCCTGCTGCTCCCCTCAGCAGTGTATTTCAGTAGATCTGCCTGTTCTGCTCTCTACTCTGTCTCTGGTGAATCCTCTCACTTCCTCTGCCTCTGGTCTGTACTCCAGCTCTTGTATGCATTTAAGTATTAAAAAAAAATAGGTTAAAGAGATAAAAAAGCTTCCCTGTAGGTGATGAAAAGTTTTCAATTACAATCAATATCCATTCTTGATTTTTTTTTAAATTTAAGCTGCTAGAATTGCTATCACCAACACACAGCTTACATCCTGTCTTCATTGAAAGAAAGGCATTCCATCCATGTAGTAAACAATACAAGAATGCAAGCACTTACTGTTTTTTTCATTATTCAGGAAGTTCTAGCAAGATCTAATTTTTTACCGGTAAAATCACCCAATAATGTCTCAGAATAAGTAAGCAAGCTTATTAGGGCAGCTGTTTTTAAAAAATATAAAAATAGTGAGTCCCCAAATCAGTTATAATTATTTAGACAATTTAGTGTAGGAAAAAACATCCCACTTATAATGGCAAGAAAAGTATTAAAAGCTTCTAGGATTTAACCTAAAAATAAAAAAGTGAGACTTATATGAAGAAAGCTATAAAATTTTACTGAGAGACATAAAGGAAAGACTCTCAGATTTAAAGGGTTTGTCACTGGTTTGGCTTTATCTGACCCCTTTTTTTTGTTTCTCTATAGCCACATATGAGTGACACCGTGTTTGTCCTTCAAAAGACAAATTCCAGATGGTGTCACTTATATGTGAGAAAGACATACACAATGTTGCTGGTTGGGAAAACCAATACTAAAAAAAAACAACTCATCTCTTAATAGTCTATAAAGTCAACACAATTTCAGTCAGAATTCAAAAGGGATTTTTAAAGAACATGATGAGATGATAGCTCAAAATTAAGAAGTTTGAAGAAATAAATGAACTGAAAAAAAAATCCAGGGTGCACTTAGCCTGTCAGGTGTTAAAATGCTTTGCAAAGTTACAATGAATAAGACCATGTGGCATTCATGTATGAGCAGAATGGCAATGGAAAGAGAAAGGAGGTACAAAGCAGCCACAGGTCACCCCATTCATCCTATTCCCAGGAAACCAGTGACGTGTTACTGAATTAATAGGAACTTGCCCAGTGCTTTGTGTGAGGCCAAAATTCTGATACTCAGAGCATGTTACAACTTGAAAGTTAATTAGTTAATCTGGCAAGTGGCACTAAACAGTCATCCTCCCCCATTTCCTGCCTTTACTGAGTTAAGTAGAGCTTATTTGTCACGTTAAGTTTTTCTTGAAGTCATCGCTCCTTAAAGAATCTGATGCAAGGGCCTCCCTGGTGGCGCAATGGGTTAAGTACCACACTAAGAAGCTAAAGGATCCTTCCGCCCAGGAAGGGGACCCACATGGCGCTGCAGACCTCTCCTGCCTCGCTAGCTGCTCCCCTCAGCAGTGTATTTCAGTAGATCTGCCTGTTCGGCTCCCCACTCTGTCTCTGGTGAATCCTTTCACCCTCATACCTCTGGCCTGTACCCCAGTGCTTGTGTGTATAAATAAGTAAATCTTTAAAGAAAAAAAAGAATCTGATGCAAGCCATACAAAATTTTGCAAAAGAATTTACAGGTGGGGGTTTTCACAGGTACCCTGGGACCTAGTGCTAGACTGAATAGGGCAAAGAGGCCCAACCTGTTCACCATCAGAATTACCTGGAGAGTTTTTAAAAAACAACATTGCTTCAGCCTACCCCAGGGCAATAGCTTGGGAGCATCTAGTGATGGGATCTGGGAGCACATGGGCCCCTGTGTCCTGGTGCATTTTGCTCTACTGCACTTCACAGACTTCACGCTGCATTTTTCATGAACTGAAAGTTGGTGACAACCCGGCCTGTGGAGCAAGGCTGCTGGCCCCTTTTCCAACAGCATGTCTCTCCGCCATGATCACTTCACCGTGATGGTCTGGGAACTCACCTGTACCATCCACAAGGTGTGCCTGTGTAATAGCTTCCAAGGGAGCTGACCTAGCTAGGGCTTCAGAAGGGCAACTCGACAACAGTTACGGTGCTTTCCACAAAAGGGCGTACCCCCTTGCAGCAACTATCTATCCAATGCTGTAATAATAGTAGTAAGTAGAAGACGGCAAGAGAAAAGGGATGAACAAATTGAAGAAAAATTCTCCTAACTGTGAGAACTGCTGCACATACCGTCCCCTCAAGGGTTACTGCATGATGCTGCAGTCACCGCTGGTTTAGACACAGGCACGTTTTGAATATTTAATGTGCGGCAGTTTGAAGCTGACATAGTTGCCTTGGAAGAGGAAATGGATCCAAAAAGGGGGAATGGAATAGGTAAGTTAAAACTCCAGCTTCGAAAACAATTCGCCTCATACAACATTTTGTCAGTTGGGTGACAGTCATCTTCAGCATTAGTTTGGTGAAGAAATGCTTACTGTGTTATTGTTTTATTACATATGTTTAACGTGTTTGCTTCCTTACATAATTTGGCATGATTCTAGAGGAAGGTGTGGCCCTTTCTCTGTAAAATCAAGCTTGATTCACAAGAAAGGATGATGCAATAAGTGTGAGTTACATCTATCGCCCGAGGGGCCCCCTGAGCATGGCTCACGATCACAGCTTCCCCAAACCCATGTTTTTTCTCCTATGACAGTTGGTGACTTTCCACCATCACAGCCCAAAGAGATTCCACAGCATACGTACATCTGTCGTGGTTCAGCTAAGCTGGACTTGTGCCTCTGGGAAGAGAATGCTTCGGCTTTGCTGAAATTGTTCAGTTTTCCAATATATTCAGGAACCCTTAAAAACATCAAAAAAGAAAAAAACAGAGTGGACAAATCGGTCTAAGAAAAGGTTCTTAACAGAAACGTAATCTATAAATGACTAATTAAAATGAGACTGGCTGAAAAAAGCAGCAAACGTGACTGTGGTTCCCTTTCATTTTAAAAATGGAACCCTGTGAACTATTTTAAAATTATATTTAGAAAAATACATGAATAAAAAGAACTTGGAATGACCCATAATTTCTATAAAAACCTTCATTTTTAAATGCTTTTTCTTTCAGATTTTCAACATGCATTCAACTATAAGATACAGGTCAGTAGCTTGAATTTTGACCAGTATTGCTTCTGATCTTGAAAGAGAACACATTCTAAGGTTATCCATTAAGCATGTTTGCTATTTTTGTTACATAACCTTTATCAAGTTAGGGGCGTTTCCTCCTATTCTTAGTCTGCTAAGATTTTTTTTTTTTATTTTAGTGACAATCACATATTGACCTTTATCAAATAGTTAATGGAATACAGGTTCCAAAAACATGACTTTTGATGGTTACATAATGCTCCTTTTATAATGTGCCATGATTTTCTGAGCCAGTGCCCTGCTGTTAGACATTTAGATTGTTTCCCATTTGGTTCTAATTTTAGATCATTCTGCCCCGAATACATGCCTGCATATGGCTGCTTTGCCCCTCCTGTTTGTTCCACTGCAGGTAAATTCCCTGGAGTGGGGTTTCTGGGTCACCACTCACGTACCAGCAGATTGGTTTACAAAAACCTGGTACTGATTCAGTGTCCCCAGCGGGGTGTGACTAGGAAAAGAACAGAGAAACAGGTGCATACCAAAGGCCTGTAACATCAATGGCTAAAGTTAATTCTGGCAACAAACCCTAGAAACAGGTTCCATTTCCCTTATTTTATGAATGGACAAAAGGAGGAGTGGGAAATTAGGGGGACTATCCAAGGTTAGCTGCACAACTTTCTAACCCCAAAACCAGGCCATTTCCCCAATAATTGAATATACAGGCATCAGAGAAACTTCCCATTTGGGTTGATGTTACTATAATTACTGATTTTGTTAATTTAATAGCTATTTACTGGTGACCTGAACTTGCTTTATTTATTTATTTATTTTTAAAAGACTTATTTTTATTTATGCATAGGAGAGCTGGGGTACAGGCCAGAGGCACTGGAGATGAGAGGAGTCACCAGAGACAGAGTGGGGAGCAGAACAGGCAGATGGACTGAAACACTTCTGAGGAGAGTAGCGGGGAGGCAGGAGAGGTCTGCTGCGCCATGTGGGTCCCCTCCCTGGCCCGGGATTGAACTTGTGCTCCTGTGTTGCAGATGCTTCATAGTGAGGCACTCAATCCACTGCGCCACCAGGGAGGCCCTGAACTTGCTTTAATTTGCATTTTATTTTGTAAATTAGTCATCATTTCACCATTTACCTCCTATAATCCCGATTTTCTTTCACAAGTACAGAAAAGCTTGTCCCATCAAATAACATAAAGAACATATAATCACATCCTAGTTCTCTGCTTTCATTCCCCTTCTAGTTAGTTCTTTTATACTGTAAGAGCTGTTCAGGGTTTATGTAGATAAAATTGCTCTTTCTCAATGGTGATTTTCTATCTTCATCAAATCTAAGACCTGTTCATTTCCTGAAAGTCTGACGTTTTTATTCAATTTTCTGTCTCTATGCGCCCCCAAACTCCCCCTTCCCCCACCATCCCTCCGTAATCTGATTTATCAAAATCTCCAATCCTATGCAACCTGGAGCTTTTCATGAGGGAAAGGGAAATACTTCAAATGTTCAGCATGTGGGACCTGCTTATTGAACGGCGATGCTCTAAATACCAGGAAATTTAACGTGGCCATGAGGATAATCTCAGGGCAGTGAAACTGCACATTATGTAGGAATCTGCAGATGAGGAAACTGAACAACAACAGTGATTTTGAGGTGGTGGATATCGTGATGGTGATGGATTTACGATTAAAAAAAACCTTTCATTGCTACAGCTACCACAACGAGATGAATAAACAAACAAAAAAGAAGGTAAAAGTTCATTTCTCCCAGTTGTTTAATCTAACGTGAAGGTGCCTCCCGCACAGGCGGAGAAGTCTGGTCATCTGGGGCCGCTGCCCGCCAAGTTGTCTCTCTCCAGAGGGACAATTGAGAAAGCCAAAGTGGGTTAGCTGTACCAGGGGCACCCCCAGATCCTCGCTCCCGGCCCCACGGTGGAGGTTGGGGCCTCAGAGACCCCTCCCGGGTCAAGGCCCAGGGCCCGCCCACACCCTGCCGGTCCAGGGCTCGAGCCGGATTGGCCAGCGCCTCCCTCCGGGTTGGGGGTGGGAAGGCTCGCGGGGAGAGTTCGGCGGCTGGAGGCCCCACGGCTCCGGGAATCCTTCACCGCTGAGATTCGGGGCCCCGGCGGGCATCAGCTCCTCCAGCCCACGCACCCCCTGGGGCTAGGAGGGGCCGGACCTGGCCTCATCTCCGCCTCCAGTCCGTTTCCCAGAGCGGTCAGCAGGCGGGGCACCCGGGTCCCCGCGGCCCTCGGGTACCCCACTCCGAAGCCCGTTCTCTGCCCTCCTTTGGGTTCCCCGGCCGCGTAAGGACGGACTGAGTGCCCCCACTTTCCCGGACCTGGGGTCCCTCTGGCCGCGCGACGAGTCCATCCCGCCGCGGGCACGCGTCGCGGGGGGTCTGACCGGCCAGCACCACCCACAACCCTCCCGCGGGGCCTCGGCCCGGCGCGCCCTGCGCCCCCATCGAGCGCAGGAGCCTTTCCCCCAGAAACGCAGCGCCGAGCGGCGGCGTCCAGAAACCTCAGCGCGCCGCGGCCGCTCCCCTCGTCTAGCGCCCCGGGGGGCTCCGGCCCGGGGGTTCGCTCGGTGGCACCCCGCTTCCGAGGAAGCCCGTCCTCCGCGCTGGGGTTCGCGGGGCTGCGAGGCCGCTTACCTGCCGCCGGGGAGGGAGCTGCGCGCTGCGCCCGGCTGTCAGCGACTGGCGTCGGGGGCGCGCGGCGCGGGGCCAGAGCAGGCGCGCGGGGCGGGGCCAGAGCAGGCGCGCGGGGCGGGGCCACGGCGGGCCAATGGCGGCGGCGGCGTCGCGCGCCGGGGCGCGCCGGGGCCGGCCGCTCGGCTGGAGGTGAGACCGTGCCCTCCTCCCGGGCATCGCCGGGAACCTGGTCATCGGAAAATGTTAGTTGGGGTTCGGTGAAACACCCGCCTCAGCTGACCCCGCGTGCCGACGGCCTCACAGCCTGGCGTTGCTCACCGACTCGCAAAAGCATCCCGGTTTCCCAGTTACGTAACGGAGACCTGAGCAAAAGCAAAGATAAGGAAATGAGAAAGCACTTTTGGTCGCCAGAAGTTTCTAAAGAGGGAAAGAAAACAGCTCCCTGGGGTTGAGGCCGATATTTATGAATTTTCACACAAGTTTTTAAAAATCTGAGACCTAGAAAGGGTATTAGGCATCTCCTGTTCCTGCCTTTCCTCACTTCCTGCTCCTGAGAGGCAGAAGAGACCATTTCCATTATTATAGCCACAAACGAGAAAAATGGACTCCTTATACCAGGGTCCACGCGTAGTGCCTGAGATATCTGGTGAAAGACAATTCTTGTTCATCATCGCTGCTAAGAATTTAGGGTTTGGTTTCATTTCGAGAATAGGTGGGTATGAAGCGATAGGACAGGAATCGGAGTTAGAGGATCATGTAAATTATTACTCAAATCGGGGTACTTTTGGAGTGTCCCCCACACACCCCAAAGTATTTTAGGTTTTTGTTGGTTTGCAACACGGTGTGTGGTTCAGAGGCCTAGGTTCGCATCTCCTCAACGATGGCCACCAGACTACACCCACAACCAAGGCAGCCAGTGCTCTGCCGTGGTCCCAGTATCCACTCCCTAACCCCCTACCCTTACTGGCAGATTTCTAGGGTTTGTTATTGGTTTGGTTTTGTCTCACCCTGTTATAGTCCACACAAGTGAAACCACTTGATATTCGTCTTTTCTCCTTCTGACTTAATTCACTTCCCATTATCCTTTCCAGTTTCATCCATGTCGTGTCAAAGAGCAGGAATTCATTTTTTAAAAAAAAAAAATACCTGAGTAGTATTCCATTACAGTTATATAAACTCAGATTTTTATAGCCTGCTCTCTGTCCCTTTGTCCTTAGGTTGTTTCCATAATTGGCTATTGCAAATAGTGTTGAATGATCATGGGGTGGATAGATATCTTCAAATTATTATTTCTGCATTCTTTTAAACATTTTTAAAAATTTATTTCTCTTACAATGTTTGCTTTCTTTTCTTGGTGTAGTCCCTTTAGAATTTCCACCACCAATTCACCTGTGCACCATCACCATAGTCCCCTGTGCTCCTCCCATCCCTGCCCCAATCCCAATCGCTCCCTCATCCCATATATTTTTACATTCTTCAGGTAGATAAATGAGAGTGAACTCACTAGGTAAAATAAGATATATTATTAATATTTTGAGAAACCGCCATACTATTTCTCACAGCGGCTGGACCAGTCTACGTTGGCACCAACAGTCTACGCATGTTCTTTTTTCTCCACATCCTCACTGACTCTTGTTGTTTCTGGTCTTTTTGATATGGGAAGGGCACCAATATCAAGCAAGCAGGTCAGTAGGCATGAGCCAGGACTGTCTTTTATTTAGTCCTCTTGTTATGCACCAAAGGTTCCACCAAGCTGGTAAGAAAAGAAGTGTAAGAATATGGAGGCACAGTGAAATAAGCCAGAAAGAAAAAGAAAAACAATGGGTGGTTTCACTTATAGGAGGAATGTAGAGGAACCAAGTATGGAACCAGGCGGAAACAAAAAGTATTTATAATAAAAAATCAAAGTCAACAGGCAACTATAAATCAGAGACATTCTGTAGGAGAGGAGAAGGGAGGAGGATCAAAACAGGGGTGGGGGCCTCCCCAGTGTGGCGCAATGGGTTAAGCAACGCACTATGAAGCAAACTGCAGCCACTGCAGCACGAGTTAGATCCCTGCTGCTGGTCAGGGGGTGAACCACATGGCACAGCAGACCTCTCCTGCCTCGCCTGCTGCTGCCCTCAGCAGTGTGTTTCAGCTCATCTGCTTGTTCTGCTCCCCACTCTGTCTCTGGTGGATCCTCTCACCTCCTGTGACTCTAGCTTGTACCCCAGGGCTTGTGTGCATAAATAAATAAATCTTAAAAAAAAAAAACAGGAGTGGGAAGAGCTCAGGGACTGTGGTGACGGGGCATGGGGTGGACCGGTGGTGGGAATTTCACCAGAAGACACCAGAGAGGAGAACGCATACATTGTACAAAAATGAAGAATGATGTAAGACGTATATAAAATTTAAAAAAAGAATATGGAGACACCTCTTGAAACAGGACTTAAGTTAAATAGCTGCACCCCATCACTGGTAACTCTAGTGGAGGGGACAAGTCAGGAGAATTGTGCAGAGCGGAGCCCCTGCTGAGGTTTATATGAATATGGCTGACGCTGCAGGGGTGTTTGCGTGGATGGGATGAGGGTTAGACAGGTGGGCTGGGCAATGTGAGATGTGGAAAACACCAAGGTTGGGATGGACCTGATCAGAAACAGAGAACTGGATCTTGTTAGAAGTGAGCTCCAGGCAGCAATACCTGGGCTTTTTAATCGTAATCTAATCAGTTCATGCAAGGGTCATGTGGACAGTGTTGAGAGTCTCCCCTCCTCTCCTCAGAGGTGGCTTATTTTGAGACGACTGGGGGAGTGAATACTCTCTTTGAGCTCATGCTGGGGTGAGGCCCGGAGTGGGTGATGAGATCACCGTGGGCAAGGGGCTTCCCCCTGGCGGGAGGGGCTCTGTAAAATTTGAGGTTGCTAAAGTTTTTTTTTTTTTCTCAAAAGCATCCTGCCTCAATGCTGTCCTGTTCCCCCACTCCCAAATATACCCCAAGAAAAGGCTCAGAAGACAGGGTTTCTTGCAGAGATTACAGAACCCAAAGGGATGTCTTACATATGATTGATTCTGGCTGTTTTTGCTATGGAGCAACTACCCCCAAACTCACATAGAAAGCTGACGTCTTCCCCCTTCAAGGGCTACATCTCTGTCCTCTGCCTAAGGTCAGATTCATCTCAGCTTGCCCTGCCTCTGGCAGAAGCACCCCGGAATGTGGGGAGTCAGGGCTCTGGGGCAACCCTAACCATGGAAGATGCAGACTGGTGGGGCAGTGCTCCAGCGTCCCCATCCTGTGGGCAGGTGATGCAGGGTGAGTTTCCATCATCTCCCAGAAGGCCCCAGTGGGATGAACCCCACTGGCTCCATGTGGTCCCTACCCACTTCTTCTGGCTTTACTTCCTTTCCTATTTCATGTTTCCCATTTCCTCATTTTACTTCCTGGATTCACTTCTCAAATAAACCACCTGAGTCTTGGTTCCAACTTTGGGTGGATTGCAGACTAAGACACAAGCTTTGGAGGGCATGTTCATCTCTCACCAGATTTGCCCATTTGAACGCCCATGTTGTTTCCTCAGCGTACAGACCTCTCACCCCAGGAATTTGGGCTGCTGACAGCTTCCAAATAGGCCAAATTCAGTTGCATTTCTGGAAAGGACGAGTTAAAATTTGCATAAATAATTTCCTTGTAAAAATAAAACATTGTAAAAATATATTCAAAATGTTGCATACATAGAATTAGAAGCATGATGAAATATTGGGTTGCTCCCCACAGCGACACCCATCATTTTGTCTTTACTTCTGCCTCACAAATGTCTGACACCCGCAGAGGGAAGGAAGAACGGCCATACCTCTCAACAAGTAAGATGAAGGCGAGCACTTAGTTTTTTATGGCACCATGGCCTCTGTTGGTGGCGATGGGAAGTAGCGGGGGTGCTAGATACAATAACTCGGGCTCCCAGGGAGGTTCCAAAGGTCTGGTGGTGCTCACTGTTAGGTGATAAGTCATCGATTATGTAGCAATAAAAGTAATTAGAGCAATAATAATGCATGTAGCATAGAGAGAAGCAGGTGTTGTGGAGGTCTATGACAGACACCTGTGGCCGTGGAAAACAGCAGCTGTGATCTGGATGGAAGAGGGAAGGGTTTATTTTTAAGACAATGGATGTTGTGTTTGCTTTGTCCTCAGGATGGGCACTGCAGATGCTGACTGCTTCTACTTTAAGAGCGGTGGAGGATGCTGAGATAAATGTCTCCCTCACTGGCCCACCCTAGGGTGAGGGTTACAGTGGGGACAGGCAGGTCGCAGGGTCGGGCCCTGAAAGGGCCTTTGGGTTTCACGAGCTCTCGTGGCATGGGCTGCTCAGGATCATTCTGCTGGAAAGTACTTGACAATCAGAATGTGACTGCTGAACCCACAACAGAGGTGAATGAATTAACTTTGTGCTTTTCCAAGGCGCTCCTGGGGAAGGGGACAGAGCAGGAGTCTGGCATTTCTAATCTGTTTAAGCCCTCTGGATGCAGCATGAAAGTATAGTCTCTCTGGTGCCAAGCAGATAAATGCTCCCATTTCCTTTCTCCATTTACCTTCTGGTCTTTTTTTTAAAAAAATATTTATTTTTACTTATTTATGCATGCAAGAGCTGGGGTGCAGGCCAGCAGTGTGGGGTGGGGCAGGGGGTCGTGAGAGGACTCACCAGAGACAGAGTGGGGAGCAGAACAGGCTGATCCAGTGAAAAACACTGCTTAGGGGAGCAGCGGGGAGAGGGTCCCTGTGTGGGAGGAAAGGGCTGGGGAGGGGGTCTCAGCTGTGTCCAGCTCTGCATCACAGGGGGTCAGACCTGACACCTGCGGGTTGTTCCCTCCAGGAGCCCCAGGAAGAAGGCTTGTCTGAGGGGTGAGCAAATCTGCTACAGAGTGGGCCTGGCAGCAGAGACAATTCCTCCCTTATATTTGGTGTCCATGTCCAGAACCTGTGGACAGAGCTCTGAGCGCTGTGCCCTGGGTGGCTGTGGACGGTAAAATGGAAAGAATTGTTACCACCTGAAGGTTGCAGGTCTCTAGGATTTTAGGGAAACAGAGCAAGCAGGAGTGTCCTCACTGCCCGCTGGGGCACTGCTTGGCTGTGGGTTTGGAAAACCCTCAGCAATCTGAGGTTTTGAGGATCTCAGCCTAAAAGCCTGAGGCCCATGTGGGGAAGCCTGCAGAAGGAACTCATGCGTAGATAGGCATTAATGCACCTCCTGTATTTCGGGAGGAATAGACCTCTTGTCTAAGTGGAGGCAATAAGAATAAAGAAGCATTTAAAAAGAAAGCATCTTTCCTCTTTGGTTTTCTTCCCTTCTCTTTGCTAATAAATACTTGATCTGTTTATGCTGTAATGACTCGTGCTTATTTTACACTACTGTATGAATGGATGGCTTTGATGGGCTTCTGGAAATTTGCATGTCATTCAAGATTTTTTTTAAATAAAAGTGTGAAAAGGGACCTCCCTGGTGGCACAATGGGTTGAGCAACGCACTATGAAGCAAACCACAACCACTACAACATGAGTTCGACCCCTGCTGCTGGCCAGGGAGGGGACCCACAGGCGCAGCAGACCTCTCCTGCCTCACGCTGCTGCCCTCAGCAGTGTGTTTCAGTCCATCTGCCTGTTCTGCTCCCCGCTCTGTCCCTGGTGAATCCTCTCACCTCCCTGAACTCTGGCCTGTACCCCAGCTCTTGTGTGCATGAATAAATAAATCTTTAAAAAAAAAAAAAGAAAATATAGATAAGTATAAAGAAAATAAAACTATTCCTAATTCTACCCCTTTCTTTTCATGTGTACATAAAATTTTACCAAATTTTTGAACTAGTAACCTCTCCCACCACCACCCCACCCCCGTATAGCAATATATTACGCAACACCAATTTTGTGTAGCATTCCATTATGTAGCTGGAAGAACATCCTTGCAGCAGCTAAATAAACTGCCAAGGGTAGAACATGCACAGAGGTCAGGCAGGTTTTTTTAAGCCTTTGAAGCATACAGCTAGAGTGGTGGTAGCAATTTACATTCCCACAAAAGTGGGTTCTGAGCCTCCCAGCACAGTGCTATTTTCTCCCCTAATCATTGCCAATCTGATAAGTGAAAATGTCATGTAATTATTTTAATTAATGATTAAAGTTCGTTGATTGCTGTAAAATTGCAATGTGAAATCCTGGCTCTTACAAAGAACATATAGAAACAATGTGTGAGGAGAAAGCATTTCCTACCAATCTTTTAAGTCTTGCCTATTGGTTTCTTTTCTCTTTCTTGTCTAAGGCATCTGCTACTCTTATTGCTGATTTTTACCCCGTGTTTGCAGTAATCTTTGTGTGTGCTGCTGTATTCGGTCTGGGACATTCGAAAGATGTTTTCCTTTATAAATGAACCGGGGAAATATGTGGAATTATGGTAGGAACTAAAGTGGAAAATGTAGAAAGTTGAGATTTTTTTTTTCTGATTATATATCTGTGACAATTGTCTTTGAAATTCCTTTTCCTCTTACTTTGTCAAGGTAAGCTTTTCTTTTGCTATGAATGCTTTATTTATAAAAATTGTGTGTCAGTTGCAATAATTCCTTTGCACACTTTTCTTGATTCCAGCTCCATTTTTCTAGAGATTAAGAAATTAGAAGGATGTCTATTATCTAAAAGACAAGAAACAACAAGTATTGGAGAGCATGTGGAGAGAAGGGAAGTTGGTACTGCAGTAGGAATATAAATATGTACAAGCACTATGGAAAGCAGTATAGAGATTCCTCAAAGAATTAAAAATAGAAACTCTGTATAATCCAGTTATCCCACTTCTAGGTATTTACCTGAATAATGTGGAAACACTAATTCAAAGAGCTATATGTTTATTGCAAAGAGCTCCTGTTTACTGCAGCATTATTTATAATACCCAAGAGCTAGAAACAACCTAAATGTTCATAAATAAATAATAAGGTAAAAAATAAAGAAGATAATATTTTATATTAATAAAAAAATAAAGTAAAAAAAAATAAAGAAGATATGGGTATATGCCTCTGAACTCTGTGTTGTTTGTTTCACAACATATTGTTGATATGAATGGTATTAACTGATACCACTCTACTCTCATTTTTTTCTTTAACTTGTTCTCCATGCTTTGAATATTCTCCCTATCTTTAACCACCTGGGAAAACTCTAGATATACTTCCAGCTTCACATTTGAATGTCTCATCTCCTAGGACAGCTTCCTGGATTCGATCCCTGTCATGATGTAAACATAATAAAATGTTCTGGGTTTTTTTGGCTTGTTGTCAGTGTAATACACACACACACACACACACATACAGACTACCTTTTGTTCATCTGTCATGAATAGACCTCCGGCTGCCAGGTGCTATGCAGGGTAATGGAGAGACACAATGCCTTCAAGTCCATAGTGAAATCTACCTCTAGTAGAACATTTGTATCATGCTGTATTCTAACTTTTTTCTTTCACATTCCAAATTCCAAAAAGGTAACAATTATGTTTTATTCCACTTTCTAGCCAATTTAATAAATGTTAAGAGATCATTTTGTTTATAGTTTGACTTCTTATTTTTAACCAAAGGTACATATACTGGTTACAGTATGTAAATTATAATCAAACAGTTCCACAGAATTTGCAAGGGAATTCATAGGCCTCCCCCTCCAACTTTCTCTTTCCTAGAAGCAAATACTTAAATCTCTTTTAGCTAGTTATTTTTGGCATTTATCTTTGTATCCCTAATAACATATTTGAATTTTTCCAAACATTACCTTTGACATTCAATTATGGAAGATGAAAATTCATCTCTTTGCCTTTCCTGCTTGTACACCCCCACATTCACCCTTACTCTTCCTGTCCCCTACCTCCATCATCCCAATAAAGATATAGTGTCACTTTATGTAGATCAATAAAGTTTAAATTGTCATGGTCTGAAAATGCTATTTACAAATGAACCATGTAGTAAGCTATGGTTACTTTTCCTTGTCCAACTTTATTTTTTACTAGAGTTAGTAATCGCTTAGTTGTTCTTTGCTTATACATACATATTACTTGTATCATCGTGAAGCCAACTGCACACTTTTCCCAGCTGTCTAAATCTCTCAAGGCATTCAGTGTATCTGAACTCACTTTCCTTCTTTCTGAAAAGTGCCCTCCCTGGGGAAGTGGTGCTTTGGGCACAGGAACAGCAGGTGCTGGTGCTGGAGGTGGGATTTGCTTTCTGTATTGAGCAACTGGCTGCAATGACCTTGAGCAGGAGGACACGTGGTTTGGCATATATTTCTGGGTGACTGTCATGGCTGCCAAATGGAGAATGGACTGAGGGGCCAAGCACAGTGTGCAGACCCCACATTGGTAGTTACAAGGGGATTGCATGAGCCATGCACTCCTGAATTCCCCAACTGCTGGGGATGTGCCTTCTCCAGCACACTGTCATAACACACACACTTGTAAGTCAGAATTTAACACTCTTTGCAATAAAAGAGAAATTTATAAAATCTGGTGTTTAAGAGATGCAGTCACATCATAAAATTCATGTTCTGTACACTTCCTTCACTGTGTAGTGGCTATGGGAGATGAAGAGGTAACAGCCATGTCTTCATGTGGAATGAGGCTTAATTTCAACAGGGACTATGGGCTGGATGATATGTTCAGGGCTCTGTGAAGTGGCAGTTTCTCCTTTCCTTGAAGAAGCCACTCCTTTGCCATGGGGATTTGCATTCTCTCTCTCTCTATCTTTTTTTTAAAGATTTATTTATTTATGCATACAAGCCCTGGGGTACAGGCCAGAGGTATGGGGGTGTGGTGAGAGGATTCACTAGAGACAGAGTGGGGAGCAGAACAGGCAGATGGACTGAAACACACTGCTGAGGGGAGCAGTGGGTGAGGCAGGAGAGGTCTGCCCTGCCATGTGGGTCCCCTCCCTGGCTGAGGGTTGAACTCAAGCTCCTGTGCTGTGGAAGCTTCACAGTGTGGCGCTCGACCTGCTGTGCCACTAGGGAGGCCCTAACAGTGTATGTCTTACGGTCTTGCTACTCCAACTGTGGCCGGTAGACCAGCAACATCAGTTGGGAGCTGGTTAGAAATGCAGGATCTCAGGCCCACCCTAGACAGAATCACATTTGTGTTTTAGCAAACTCCGCAGATGACACAGTGCACACTGAAGTTTGAGAAATGCTGTCTTAAGTGTTATAAGTGAAACATCCGCAGGCACAGAGATGAGTAAGTAAGTTCCCGAAGATATTCTCTTCATGGTTCAAAATAGTCTGTACGTTTCTAAATTACACAAGAATTGATGATGGAGATCTCTAAGGAACGTTCAAGTAAAGGGTCAGGATATGGTTCTGGCACCCCTGGATCTGAGGTTGAACCCCTTAGATTGCGCTCTAATAACAAGGCTCTAAGTTTCTATACAACAACCTGCTTGTTTATATGTTTTTGCCTAACTGTACTAATTGTAAGAACTGGGCAAATTCTTACTATTGGGGATACTTAAAAATTTGAAACTGGCTACACTTAATTTTGTAAAACTAAGACATAAAATAATCAGGAAAATTAGATATTGCCAAATTTCCCAACCAAAAAGCACACCCATTGATATTCCTGCTGCCAGTGCTCAGAACACATGTTCTCCATTCTCCTGCCAACAATCCTTTTCAAGCTTTCAAATTTTGGCATTTGGACACACACGTAAATTATCTTCTATAATTTCAGTTTACATTATTGGAGAGTTGAACTTTGTATATGAAGTGATCATTAATTCATCCGTTCATATACTTTTCTAATTTTTCAATGAGGTGTTTTTCCCATTATGGATTTGTATCAACTTTGTACGATAGGAAGTTAGTATCTGTCTCTTTTATGTCTTACAGATATTTTCTTTTGATTTCAAAACATGCACACTTTCACTACCTGAAAAGTCTAAGCTGTTGTATAGCAATACTTATTTATCTTCTCCTCCTGGCCTTAGGAGAGCCTTCTCGAGGTTGCAAAATGATATGCACCCATGAAAATGGTGTTTTTGTTTGCACTTAAAAAAATAAAAAATCTTGTTTCATATAAAATAATTTTGATTAACAGAAAAAGTTAAGAATTCACTTTGTTTTCTCCAAATGGTTAACATATTACCCCTACAGATTTTCTCAGCTAACACAGATTTTTCTCTCTGCTTTGAAATGCCACCTTTAAATAATGTACTGAATTCTCATAAATGCTTGAGTTTATTTTTGTACTTTTAATTCCATTTGTCTGGCTGCCAATTCCATACTGTTTTCCTTTAAACTACTGTTATTGTGGCTTTACAGTATATTTTAATATCTCTTAAGTCTAGTCTACTTAAATTGCCCTTCCTCTGCCCAACTCCTCCCCACTAGAATTTCCTTGGCTCTTCTTATTCTTGTTGGTAATAAAATAATAGAGCTCACATTTACATACTTACACGGAACCAGGTGCTATTAGAAATATTTAATATGTGTTGAAAATTTAATCTTTTGTTATAGGAACTTTTATTATTTCCATTTTACACGTGATAAAACAGGCACAGAGATAGTAACTGGCCCAGTTTTCACACTAGAACTCAGATATCTTATCTTGCCCTTTGACTGGTATTCCATCTGACACAGTCTAAATTAGGAAGGATTGATTTTTATTTTAGAATTTTATTCCTTTTCATGATGAGTCAGTTAATAATAATACCTTCTTCATTTGGTTAATGGGAGAATTACCTGAGACAATCCTTGAGAGAACCTAGCAAGTTCTGGGTCATAATTACAAAGTTAAGAGTTAATTATTATTATTAATATTACTACTTATTAAAATATTCTGTTTTTCAGATTTTTTAATATTTAATTTTGGACAATTTAGGTATATTTCCTATCAAGAAAATGTCCATATAAATTGTTTTTATTGCTATTATGAATGGAACATTTTCTTCCACCGGTTTCTGTTTGTTTTAAAAAAAGCCTTTGGGGCCTCCCTGATGGCACAGGGGGTTGAGCACCGCACTGTGAAGCATCCACTGCACAGCGGCTCCAGTTCGTTCCTGGCCAGGGAGGGGACCCACATGGAGCAGCAGACCTCTCCTGCCTCACCCACTGCTCCCTTCAGCAGTGTGTTTCAGTCAGTCTGCCTGTTCTGCTCCCCACTCTGTCTCTGTTGAATCCTCTCACCTCCCTGGACTCTGGCCTCTACCCCAGCTCTTGTATGCATAAATAAATAAGTCTTTAAAAAAAAACCCTTTGTCTTTTGTATGTTGATTTCATAACCTGTCACTTTACTAAGTTCCCTAATTGTTTCCAAAGCATTTTTCAGTTCACCCTTTCAAATTCCAGGAATACAATCATAGAATCCATAGATGATGGCAGATTCCTATCTTTTGAGTATTGATTTATCATTTTGGTCTTTTCTATAGGGCTGAGTCAGGCGAGAAATTGACAATGAAGACCTACTTGGTTTTTCCAGCCTCTAAATGTGACTGCTTCTGGGGTCACATGTTGAGCCAGGGCACAATGGGTCATTTCACAGAAAATCTCCACCTTTTACCATTTTACTAAAGAGTTAAACTCTGGAATGGTTTTAATCAAATACAATTTTGTTATTTATGGCTTTATTATCATAGATGAATTATAATTTCCAAATATTGAATCAATTAACAAATAATGTGTTCTTATTTTAGGGACTGCTGGGTTATATTTGCTAATATTGAACCAGGAAATGTGTTTCAATATTCTTAAGAGTGCCTGAGTTGCAGATTTCTTTTCCTGTTCTGACTTTGGCAGGTTTCAGAGTAGGGATTTTGCTGCAAGAGACTAATTAATGTAAGAGAGGAATAACGAATGAATAATGAAGGACTTCTGGATCTGAAGGGATTTGTGTTTCTTTGTTGGAATTTCTTTGGCTTTCTACACGTCTTCCATGGTTCTTGGTCTGTTTTCAATCATTAATTCTTAAGTCAATTTTAATCATCTGTGTTTTCATAGAAAACCATTTATTTTAAAGAAGATTTGAAGAAATTATAGAGTTGTGCACAGCATCCTCTTATACTTCTTGAATCTATAGTTTCTTCTTGTTTTTCAAATTTTGTATATTTGTGCTTCTTCCTTTTCTTAATGAGTAGGTTACTTAGACATTTTCTTTCTTTTTACCCCCACAAAACAAGTACTCTTTATAGCAGTGTTACAAAACACTTTGCATTTTGGCAATATTCTACAGTGCACTTAATTTCAAGGGTTGGAAAGGGGAGAAGGCTGGAAACAAGGCGTAAATTTCAGCAGGCCTTTCTAAAGGAAAAAGATCCACTCTGGAGCTTTTCTTTCTTTCTTGGAGTTTTTCTTTTTAACAGTGACTAACTTTTGGATTTACTTATGGTTCTTTTTTCTTTTCTCAAATTAACTTCTAACTTCTTTTAATGATTTTCACCTGATTCTGTAAATTTTTATTTTTTCTTTAGCCTCTTAAGTGAATGCCTACTTAATCTTATTCTTTTTCTTTTTACTGGAGATGAAAGCTTTAAATAGAATTATGGATTTTGGTATATGACATTTTTATTTTCTAGATAATATCTTTTTTCTTTGTTGCAGTATTTAAAATTCACCAACTTTTGGGCCTCCCTAGTGGTGCAAGGGGTTAAGCACCACATGATGAAGCATCCACAGTCACTGCAGCACGAGTTTTATCCCTGGCCAGGGAGGGGACCCACATGGTGCAGCAGACCTCTCCTGCCTCGCCTGCTGCTCCCCTCAGCAGTGTATTTCAGTAGATCTGCCTGTTCTGTTCCCCGCTCTGTCTCTGTTGAATCCTCTCACCTTCCACGACTCTGGCCTCTACCCCAGTTCTTGTGTGTATAAATAAATACATATTTTAAAAAAATTTAAAATTCACCAATTTTGATTGTCTAGTTTTGATGAACATTGATAATTGTACAAAGTCATGCAAACACCACCACAGTCAGGATGAAGAACAGAAGTTCTACATCACCCCAAGAAGCTGTCCTGTGTACTCTGTCTGTACTGGGTCTCCTTCCTCTGGATGAACCCAGCTCCACTTGATCTCTGATCTGCTTTCTGTCACTACAGTTTTGCCTTTTCCAGATTTTCATATGAATGGACTTGTAGTTCCCACTGCCTTGTTTTTTGACTTCTTTCACTTACCATATTGTCTTTGAGATTAATCCATGTCATTGCCATCTGTTGCTACTTCACTCTTTTTTGCTAAGTAGTGTTAACAGTATAAAACCATGTAGTGGGAGCCCAAGAAGGACTTTAAACTTGAAAAGAAATGGCTAACAGGAGTTGCATTAGTTTATTACTGTGTGGGATACAGTGTAAACGCTTCCTTCTGTCTTCTCATAAAATCTCATTATAATCTATTATTTTCCAAAGCTCTACAGAGAACATTTGCTTTTCATTGAGTTAACAAAGTAATGAATCTGGCTTTGAAATGGCTGTGGGGTGAAAACAAGCAGTTCCAAGAATGCAAGTCCCTTGTTCTTTGTTTTCTACATTTTGCTATGTGGTCTTTGTTTTCTTTGTCTTACCTTTTGTCCTCTCCCTTCTCTTTTTGAAAAATACGTATCTGGTCTTAGCTTCATTAATAGCTGTGCATATATTTTAAAATGATATCTTAAATCTCATTATCAAATTTACAATTTTTAGTATATGTTGACACTCTCTATGACAATAATACAAGCAGACTTATCCATCCTAATTTTCTTTGCCTCATCTACCTCACATTTCTTGCTGTCATATTATTGCACTTTGATATGAAACTAACCTTATTGATGGCCTCTTTATATGTTGTAGAATTTAACAATTCTAGGTAATATCTTCTTTCTTTGTTGCAGTATTTAAAATTCACCAACTTTTGGGCCTCCCTAGTGGTGCAAGGGGTTAAGCACCACACTATGAAGCATCCACAGTCACTGCAGCACGAGTTTTATCCCTGGCCAGGGAGGTGACCTACATGGTGCAGCAGACCTCTCCTGCCTCACCAAAGGAGAAAAACAGAGGAGATTTTAAGACACTTTTTTGTCGCCTACTTTTCTTTTGTGAGTTAGTTGATTCATCACTATTATATCTTTTAGTGTTTAGGGACATTTTGGAGAAGATAGAATTCCTATGTACTTCAATATTTAAAGATGTCATCTTGCTACTTTTGTTTTGCACACAGACTCTTTAGCAAGGTATAGAAGTATTGGAAAACCTTTTTTCCTTCAATACTCTGAGCCCACGCTATAATCAGGTTGGGGCCAGAGTCCTTAAAAGGTAATGTAGGGAACAATTTTGATCTGAACATTCAAATTTCTTCTGTCCATCTTGGAATAGTTTCCTTCAATTATACCTTTGAACTTTGGTTCTAGTCTAATTGTTCTTGTTTCTCAGTGGGGAACACCCTCCATTCTTGAGTTTTGATCTCTGGCCTCTATACTTTTATTTATTTTTTTTTTTAAAGATTTATTTATTTATGCGTACAAGCACTGGGGTACAGGCCAGAGGTGTGGGGGGGGGGGTGAGAGGATTCACCACAGAGAGCGGGAGCAGAACAGGCAGATCAACAGAAGTACACTGCTGAGGGGAGCAGGGGGCACAGCAGGAGAGGTCTGCCGTCATGTGGGTCCCCTCCCTGGCCGGCAGCAGGGATCGAACTCATGCTGCGGAGGCTGCAGTTTGCTTCATAGTGTGTTGCTTAACCCACTGCGCCACCGGGGAGGCCCCCTGGCCTCTATACTTTTATATCTATCATCTTCTCTCTCATCTTTTTCATCTCTTTGTTGTTTTTCTCTTTATTCTGGGAGAGCTTTACAAGTAAACTCTGTATGTCAATACCCAAAGGAGTATCATCATTCTGGAAACAGGATGATGAAAATCTCATGCCTGTTTTAAAGGGGAATTAAGAAACAGACTTTGAATGTGGTCCAGTTGTAGGATGTAAAATAAATGAGGGGTATTGATGATATTCAAGAATTGCAGTAGCATGTCACATTTAGATGTGACAGGTGTGCTGCTCAAGCTCAAAGCATGAATCTCACCTGAGAGTGTAGCTTGGCAGGGCAGATAGCCACACGTGTCTTTATGTGAGGACCTAGGAACCTGCCATGGAGCCCCTCTGCCTCCTGGGGAAGAGTGGATTCAGAGGGCAGCTCTGCTGGGAGCAGCCTATTACACAGACGCTGCTATGAACTGAGAGTGCTTTCCCAGAGCCCAGCACTTCCCAGAGCCCAACATTCTGCTCTCTGAGCTGCCCCTTCATCTGCCTTTATGTCGCTGGTGCTCCATTCTCTGGGCTGACTTCTGGTGATTCTTGTTTTTTGGTTTCTTCAGCCAGCCTACCTGGAGCGCTTTGAGGCTGAGGCCTTGGGGACGTGACCCTTTGGTTTTACACCCTGATTCTCTCCCAGGGTGTGTGGTGCCCATTGGGGCTGCTTGAGAGGTTTTCTAAACACAGCCACATACCCATGAGGAATGCTACTCTCTTCAATACTCAGGAGCTTCTTTTCAACCTATTCCAGTCCTGCCCTCCCCTGAGGGGAGGTGTCTCAAGTCCCATTGCTTCTTCCAGTCTCCTAACTTTCATCCCTCTCAACAGCGATTCAGAACTAAGTTCGGTTCATATTCACAGGCCAGGCAAGTTGAGGGGTGTGGGTCTGTGCTCTTTTCTGTTCCATTGACTAATGTTTCTATTTTTCTCCAATATTATACTGTACATTATAATAACATTATAGAAAGTCTAAAATTGGGTAATGTGTGTTCTCCAAATTTGATGTCGTATTTAGCTGACTAGTGCCTAACCCAATCACAAAGATTTCTCCTATGTATTTTTTTCTAGAAATTTTATAGACAGCTCTTGAATTTAGGCTTATGGTCCATTTTCAGATAGTTTTTATGTATTATATAAGGGTTCAAAAGCATTCTATAGCATGTGCATATCTAATCACCCAAGTATCACTTATTTCACTTCCCTCCCATCAAATTGTCTTTCATTCTTGCTGAAAATTTCTTGACCATAAATGTGAGAATTTATTTACTCTCAATTTTATTCCATTGATTTACATATGTATTTTAATGCAAATACATCCCTTTACTTTTTACCTATGTTTTTTTTTTTACTTACAGTGTGTTTCTAGAATATAGTTGGAGCTCTTCTCAGCCTTTTGTTTAAGATCAAGTTTAGAATATAGTTGGGTCTTTTTTTTTTTTAATCCAACCTGATGATCTCTATTTTTTAACTGGTATATTTAAACTGCTCATATTTAAAGTGATTATAGCTATAATCAGATTAAAATTGCCCATTTTCATAACTGTTTTTGTTTTCATTTATTTATCTTCCACCTCTTTTATGCATTCACTTGTTTGAGCATTTTATGCAATTTCATTTTACCTCCTCTCTAGGGGATCATTTATACTACTAATATCTTTTTAGTGATTGTCTTAGAGTCATTTTAAAATAATCTAAGTCCACCTTTAAATAAAACTATACCACTTCAGAAGTACAGACACCTCATAATAGTACTCATAATTCTTCCCTTCTGCCCTTTATGACACTGATGTTATTCATTTCACTTACCCATATATTACAAGCACACAATACATTGCTAGTATTGTTTTAAACAATTTTCTTTTAGAACAGTTAGTAATGAAAAAATAAAATATTTTATCCTCCTCTGACGTTCTTCTGTTATGGTAGATTTAAGCTTCTGACCTAAATTATTTTCTTTCTGCTTGAAGAACTACTTTAACACTTTTTGTTGCAATGAATTCTCCAGTTTTTGCTTGCCTGAGAAAGTATCTACTTCTCATTCACTTGTGTAGGAGAATTTCTTCGAATATAAAAAATTCTAGATCTTCTTTAAAGGTTTCACTCCACTTTATTCTGCTTGCATGGTTTCTGACGAGAAGTCTGCTGTAATTTTTGTTCTACAGGTAAGAGGGGACTACAGGTAAGAGGAGACTCTTCCCAGGGAGACTCTCTTTGTAAGGAGAAGAGTCTGGGTGGGATTGAGGATGCCTGTTTTTCCTTTTCCCAACCAGAGGAAATCTTTCTCAGGTTATCCCTTTGGGGAACTGGTGGGGTTCCTGGAGTAACATCCCATATAACTGTGCCCCCTTATCACTACCGGCCCCCACTAGAAGGTCTAGCATACAAGTCTGTAATCAGGTTCCTGCACCACATCAAAATAATGTTTTACGTGCTCCTGCCATCTTATTGATTCTAATGGCTTCCACTTTAAGTAAACAAATTGTGTAAGCTGAATTTCTGGATGCATCTATCTCTCTAGAGTTTGGAATAGTGGTTTGCTCTGTGACCTCAATTCTTTGATGGTTCCAAGAAGAGTCAATTATGTTTAATTTGCCCAGCTTTTTCTTGTACAGATAGGAACCATGATTTCCATGTTGGAAACCATGTTGGAACTCGGTGTTTGTTTTTTCTTAAAGTTGCTTGAACAAATGACTAATTGTTTACTCTAAGGCTGAAGCACTTTGTGTGCATGTTCCTTGAGCTGGTGTGTGCCCTATTTCCAGCTTATCCAGCCATGAACTACTTTTTCCTTCTTTTTTTTTAAAGCTTTTTATTCATTTATTTATGCACACAAGAACTGGGGTGCAGGCCAGAGGTGCAGGGGGTGGGTGAGAGGGTTCACCAGAGACAGAGGGGGAGCAGAACAGGCAGAATGACTGAAATACACTGCTGAGGGGAGCAGCGGGCGAGACAGGAGAGGTCTGCTGCGCCATGTGGGTCAGCAGCCTGGCTGGGGATTGAACTCAGGCCACAATGGCTGGTGGTAGCTTGATGGGACTTACACTTTAACCCCTGTGCCACCAGGGAGGTCCTCTTTTTCCTTCTTTCACTGAAATTTTAATCAGCAGGTGTGACTTAGAATAATCAGAATTGAGGTTTTGCCAAGTGAGAGAGGTGCAGAGAGTTGAAGGTATATGTAAAGATGTGATTAAATAGTGAATCACAAATTTTATCCTTGGGAAGTAGGAGAGTGAGGGATGATGAAAAGGCAGTAAGAACTTTTGTAGGTCTTGGTTTCCTTTCTATAGTTATTCTTAAACTTAGAAACCAATATGACTTTTCTATCTCACTTTCAGTGGAAATCTCAACTGGGTTGGGACCATCACTGTGTTATGTGTGGCACAGAAAGAACATATGTGCCATCAGAGGCTGTGTCACTTTTGTTTTTATTTCCTGTACTCCCTCTCACAAATCCAGTGTGACTCTACCGTTGTTGCATGAATGTGCTTTTCTTTTCTCTTTCCAGTCCAATGTTGCCTGCTGATAATATTCTCCCAGGAATGCCAACCTGCATAACCTCCTCCAGCAAAATTCATTCACCATCCTGAAGACTGAGCTCAAGTGAGAACTACATGAACCCTTCCCGGTTTCTTTAGCAGGAAGTTGTCCCTTCGCTTCTATCGCACTTCCTTCTATCCAGTAGACAACATGGATATCTTCCTGCCTGCCTGTCTGTGTAGCAGTGTCTTCCCTTTACGAAAAGCAGGAAGCCCTCGAGGGAAAGAGGAATTTAAAGAATAAGGTTAGAACCAGATGGTTAAAATCAGTCATTGCCTTGGGTTTTCTGGTTGTCATGGACACGGAATTTTCTATTGTTGGTAACTCAGTCTCTATGGTGAACTTACACTTTGAGCTAGAACCTTAGAAATGCTAGAGATAGATGAGGCGCACTTCAAATTTCTGAAGAAAGAAAATCCAAGGGGTTAGAACATGCAAAAATGAGAATGGAAGAACTCAATGGGGGAGGAGAAAGGTTGAGAATATAGTTTGGAAAGGAGGTGAAGTTCTTGAGGAGGAGGGTGGGGTGGGATGCAGATGACAGTTGTAGGGACTGGCCTTCAAGAGGAGCAGAATTAAGCAGACTTTCGAAGGGCTTCACACTCAAATGGTTATTTGCCTGGTGACTTAGCCATTTGAATGTGAGATAAAATTTGGGAGAGGGAAACCTCCCACAAGCTTAATTGAACATGCAAATGTTTAACATTAATAGCATATAAATGATATGGATGAGATTAAAACCATTGTAAGGAAAATGAAATACAATGCTGTGGAAGAGTTTAAAATTTCAGATGAGAGTTTTCCTAGGACTGAGAGTCATTATCAATTACTAGTATTAAGTCACAGAATAGAAAAACCAGAGATAATGGCCGTGCTGGAGAAGTGGGAATAGCTGCCAGAGAGCTACATGGAGAGGAATCTGACACACAGTCTCACAAGTGATTTCATTCAAACTGCTCTGAGTGCTGTCCCATAGAGTGATAAGTCACGTGTAGCAATTTAATTACATAAAATTTAAAACTCAGTTTCTCAGTTGACACTTTTCAAGCCTCCATAATCACATGTAGTTGGTAGCCCCAATGTAAACATTTCCAAAATTTGCAAAAAATGTCGTGGGTTTGTTACCGGAATCCACTGACTTCAGCATGGGAGCCAGCTGGAGCAGAGGTTTTCTTTCACCCTGCTGCTCCACCACAAGTCAGTTATGGCAGCTGCTCATCAGAGCCTAGCAACTGCCCTTTGGCAGTTTTGACAGTTGCTCCTCAGAGACCTTTTACAAAACAGCATACTTCCTGGATCGTGGAATGGACCAAACAGGTGCTATGAGCTGATTGGTAAATGGTCCAGTCAGCCACAGGATTGAAAAATGGTCTAGTTAGACTTGTGGGTGGGGCACCCTGAAAGAGGATATGAGCCAGGGTTGGAGGGAGCTGAGGGGAGAGGATATAAGCCAGCCCCCACAGAAGAAGAGGGAGATGACTGGGAGGGATGACGCTCAAAGGAAGAAAGAAGACAGTTCCAGCCTCTGAAGGAAGAAGAAAGAAGACAGTTCCAGCTTCTGAAGGAAGAAGAAAGAAGACAGTTCCAGCCTCTGAAGGAAGAAGAAAGAAGACAGTTCCAGCCTCTGAAGGAAGAAGAAAGAAGACAGTTCCAGCCTCTGAAGGAAGAAGAAAGAAGACAGCTCCAGCCTCTGAAGGAAGAAGAAAGAAGACTCTGTTCCTGACTTCTGAAGAAGTAAGAAGAAAAGAAGCCCCCAGCAGCCAACCTCTGAGGAGGAAAGAGAAGCTGTAGGACTTTGTCAGAGACTGGGCCTCCAGTCCTATCTCTGACATTGCCTGAAAGGTAAACCAAAACACAGTCAAGGTAACATCACAGAAGTTAGAAACTAATCTTGTATGTGAATAGATACAGCCATTCTGAACAAAATGCTGGTACTTCAAATGTAAACATTCAGGAATAATCCAGCCTTGGCATTTTGAAGTACAAGGATATTTTAAAAATAGGGAATCTATTAATATAATTGAACAGATCAGTAGAACATGAAAGTAAAAGACACATGATTGTACTCATGGATACAAAACAGTACTTGATAAAATTAAAATCATTCTGAATAAACTGAGACAACAACTTTTAGTAGGCCAAAAAGAACTTTCCAGAGAGTATCATCATCTCAAACCTCATTCCAAATAGCCCAACTCATATTTAATGAGGCATTCCAATTTCAGTGAGGAGTAAAACAAGACCAAGACCATTTGCTATAGTGTCGTCTTGTTCTATCGGTTGCAGTATATAATCATAAAAGAGTAAGAGGCAGAAAGGAAAAGTAGAGAGGCATTTTACCATAATTTAAAAGGACAATTTGAATGTTTACTTAGAAAAACCCAAAAGAATCAATTACAAACTAATATAGGAGTTCACAACATGGTGGATCTTATGTGTTAACTTGGTTGGGCTAAGGGATGTCCAGGTAATTGGTAAAATATTTCATCTGGGGCCTCCCTGGTGGCGCAGTGGGTTAAGCAACACACTATGAAGCAAACTGCAACCACTGCAGCACGAGTTCGATCCCTGCTGCCGGCCAGAGAGGGGACCCACATGGCGCAGCAGACCTCTCCTGCCTCGCCTGCTGCTGCCCTCAGCAGTGCGTTTCAGTCAGTCTGCCTGTTCTGCTTCCTGCTCTGTCTCTGGTGAATCCTCTCACCTCCTGTGACTCTGGCCTGTGCCCCAGTTCTTGTGTGCACGAATAAATAAATCTTTAAAAAAAAAGAAAGAAAGAAAAATATTTCATCTGGATGTGTCTGTGAGGGTGTTCTGGAAAAGACTGGTAATCGATTCGGTGGACTACGAGATCTGCCCTCACCAATGTGGGAGGCATCATCCAATTCCTTGACAACCAGAATGGAACTAAAAGGCAAAGGCAGTGCAAATTCTTTCTCTTGTCTTAAGAAGGAATGTCCATCTTTTTCTATCCTTTGACCCTGGAGTTCCTCATTCTCAGGTCTTCATACTCTGGGACTGAATTACGCCACTGGCATTCCTGGTTCTGCAGCATAAACGCAGCTGACTGTGTGACTTCTCAGCCTCCATGAGCACATGAGCCATCCCTATGATCCATCTCCTCTTATCTCCTCTAAATATCTGTATATCCTGTTGGTTCTGTTTTTCTGGAGAACCCAAACTACTCAGTAAGCTGAACACGAGAAAGCTGAACAGCCTAGGCCTGGGGCTGCAATCAGGTCCTGGGAGCCTCGGGCTGAACAGAGACGTGTTATCAGAACACTGACATCGGTCAAGACCACTCTGTGACCCTGATGGATGAAAACGAAGCCTAACTCTTCGCGATCTTGTCTGCATCTAAGCCAAAGCATGAAGACTGTACAACACAAGTGACCCAACAGCCCGAACCAGACTAAAGGAGTGAAGCTGCTTCTTCACTGTACTTCTTTCTTCCTCCTTCTAGAGAGGAAGGATTCAGAAACCTGGTTGCAGAACTGCCTGTTTCCAAATAGCGTCCAATCCAGAGCAAAGCCCTGCTTCCTTCGGTCTGCCTCCAAATCACTCAGGCCCCAATTTTGTAAGACCTTTGCACCCCCCCTTACTTACTGAAACACCCAGGAGTACCCTGTGGTGCGTTTCCCTCTTATCAATGAGCAATAAACCCAGTTTGCTCAACTATGGGTGTGTTCGTGGGTGTGTTGCTGTTTAACTGACAGGCGATGGCTAAAATGAAGAGACCCAACAATAACCACACAAACAGCAACGATAAAACTTTCTCTATCCCACAATAACCAGGCAGGAAAACACAATGGCCAAAGCTCACAACAGGTTTCAATGACACACCCTCGGTATTTTTATAGCCAGGTAAAGTGTTGACCTTCTAACATAGGACGACCATGATCTGCACTGACACAGGTATCAAATGTAGGCTGCAGAACTGAAAGAATCTTCCAGATTTTCAGTATTCTCCAGCCCACAGGGAGCTCAGGTCTGCTTCCAAATGGATGGAACTGGGGCGGAGGCAGAAGAGGTCATTGGTGACCTCGAAGCCCCGCATTGGACAGCCCTGCCCACTCCTGCTAACACAAATGCTCCCTTTTACTTTTGGACCACAACACATCACATGGTGTGTCTGGGTCTCTTGGCGCCTGGCCTGAGATGCGGCCATTGACCGAAGACCTTTGCGCCTGGAAAAGAACATTAGTTAAGAAATCCTTCCTGCCTCTTGAATTCCTAGAAATGACTCACTGCAAAGAACTGCCCTTCTCCACAGGACTAAGCCAAGACTCCCCATGACCCTGACACTTACCCAATGGTCAGACAGGGACCCTCAGTGTCCCACTCTCTGCCTCATCGATGACCGACTGGACTGTTCAACTCCCTGATTAGTCAGAACAAAATGCATGTGAACTAAACTTTGGTTCAGATTTTTTCCTTCTGGGTTCCTGAATGTAGCCTACCCTCAGCCAGAGCCAGCCCCTCAACAGCCCCTCCTGAAAGCAGGCTGGTCTTGGGGTGAGTTTCTACTATTGTCTTATATCAACCCCCAACTCCACTCTCCACACCCTCTTCTTTCTAGTCTTCTCCTCTATAAAAATAAGCCCCTCTTTGTCTAAGCCTTGAGACACTTGCAGATGTTATGGCCAGAATTGCCTAATCCCTGCTCTCATCCCCTGCCATTGCAGTAGTCCCTTCCCCTCCCCTCAGCAACCCTTTTGAATAAAGTGTCTTCACCAAGTCCAGCTTTGTTTTCTCACTTGACAGGGGAAAGGAGAAGTACGGGGGAGCTGTTTTGCCCAATCAACCTGGCGGCGGTGGAGAGCAGTGTTGCTTGTGCCTGGGAGGGAAGAGGGTCCCCAGGACTAGCTGAGGGTCTCGACCTTTTGCTTAGGACCAGGAATGAGGAAACAGGGGCAGAGGAAGAGGGTGAGAGGTCAGTGGGCCCAGTCTCAGGTCAGTCTCATTGTCCAGCTCCCCGCTAGTGCCTCTCCCTTTCCTCCCACTTCCCACACCTGGCTTGTCCTAGCCATGCTTATTACTCTCTATAAAAGAAACTTCCTTTTTGCCTAAGTTTGAGACACCTGCAGATCTGCTGGTCCAAGGTCATTTCTACTGCAACAGTCCCTTTCCCTGCCTGTGCAATAATCCTGCGGAATAGCGGCTCTCCTTACTACATACAGATTTGGATTTTATTTGACAACATATAAATATGAAAAAAAAATCCAAGGGCCTCCCTGGTGGTGCAGTGGGTTAAGCAACGCACTATGAAGCAAACCACAGCCACTGCAGCACGAGTTTGATCCCTGCTGCCTGCCAGGGAGGGGACCCACATGGTGCCGCAGACCTCTCCTGCCTCGTCCGCTGCTCCCCTCAGCAGTGTGCTTCTGTTGATCTGCCTGTTCTGCTCTCCGCTCTCTGTGGTGAATCCTCTCACCCCCCCCCCACACCTCTGGCCTGTACCCCAGTGCTTGTATGCATAAATAAATAAATCTTTAAAAAATTAATTAATTAAAAAGAAAAAAACGAAAACCCTGAAAAAAACCACACATCCAGATGCCACTCAGGCATAAAGGTAAGAATGAGTATGGACACCCAGGACTAGAGAAAGTTCCTGAATCCAATGTTTAGTTAAAAATGAGGCACCCACAGGGGTAGCACCAGCAGCAGAACACCCCAGGGTGGAGAGATGTGTGAATGGGGTAGGGAAGTGTTGAGTTGTGACTTAAAGAGGACATCATCCTCCCAAATCTGACTACATATCATAAGGAAAGATGCGGAAGGGCCTCCCTGGTGTCGTAGTGGGTTAAGCAACACACTATGAAGCAAACCGCAGCCACTGCAGCACGAGTTTGATCCCCACCTCCAGTCAGGGAGGGGGTCCACATGGCACAGCAGACCTCTCCTGCTGTGCCCCCTGCTCCCCTCAGCAGTGTATTTCAGTCAGTCTGAATCTGCCTGTTCTGTTCCCCACTCTGGTGGATTCTCTCACCCCCCACATCTTTGGCCTGTATCCCAGTGCTTGTATGCATAAATAAATAAATCTTTAAAAAAAAAAAAAACAAAGAAAGACACTGAAGCCCCATGAATGAAAAGAGGGTCCATTCTGCATCAGTTTAAATCTAGAAAAACTTATTTTTATTTTTCTCTTGCACTTGAACTTGAGGTAGAGGAAAAAGTGTTCTAGGAAATGAGCTTTGTTGTTGCAATATCTGTGTAGGATTTCCTTGGTTTGCCAGTATTCTTGAAAGAACAACATTTTTCTTTTGCTTGTGTTTTTTCTTCCAACCCCACATTTTGAAGCTCATGGTGTTCTGTTGTACAAAAGTAAGAGTCTAATTGGGTTTGACACTTTCTGTAGAGCAGAATGTCAGCTCTGGAAAAAAACCATGTTCCATCCGTAGGAGGATTATTAAAAGGTATAAAACTTTATAACCATTAAGCAAATCCAGTGCGATAGTTATGCTTATTAAAAATAATTACAGCATTTAAACTTCAGGGCATGAACTGGTCAAGTGGGTAATTTAATCTGGCAGACATCAAAATTACATTTAAATATTAGAGAAAGGAGACAAAATAAACAGAGAAGGTTGTTGATGGGCCTAAAACCTCTTTGAACACTTTCCCGAGGCTTGTAAATCTTGGACTTCTTCTTTCCCTCTCTGTGTTGGGCCAGGTGTGTCTGTAGATTGTGGCTTTTGGGGAAACTGAGAACTATTTCCATCAAGCGTGATTATAGTCGCTTTGGTTTATTGCCCATCCCACCGTCACTATCTGACCACTGCAGTCAGCTGGATGTAGTGTGTCCTCCCTGTGGGTGAGCAAGGTGGGGAGGAAGTTGAGGGCCCACAATTAGTCCCATGATATCTGTTTGAGCCATAGAGCTAAGTGTTTCTGAAGACTGATCATTTAGTAAAGGACTTGGTACTCATTTTGGTAAATGCTGATATTTTCTTGAAGACATAAGCTGTAAGGCTTTCTAGTAGTTGAGACTCTTCGTTCTCATATGAAACACAAGGAATTTGAGTTAAATATTTGGGTAGGACTGGGATTCCTAGGAGAACATGCAGCCCTGAGCCATCATCAACATGCAATAATGGGAAGTGGACTCAGCCAAGATCAAGCTCTTCCCTCCTAGTTTTAGTTTTGTCAACGTCTACCCATATCTCTCATCGTCTCAGCACAAGTATTGTTTTCTCAGGGTTGCAACTACCCTACAGTCACAGATTTATTTATTTATTTTTTTGATTTAATATTTACATTTTTTGGGGGGGGGTTAAATAGAATACTAAAGTTTATTTGACCTCTTTTTTTCCTTTTCTTTTTTATATATATATATATTTTTTATTAATATAAAATATTTTTTAAAAATTTACATATACTTGCCATCAATTGTAATCCCCATGTATTCCCCATTACCATCTCACCAGTGTACCATCACCTCAGTCCCTCGTGCGCCCATCTTCCCTCAACCCTCCCCATCCCCTCCCCACCAAGTGTCCCCAGTCTGTCCTTGTCTCCTCATTTTTGGTTTTTGTGTCTTTATTTATAACTGGGCTCTGCATTAGCTCTGGCTCTATGAAAGCAATCACATTCCTGGGTTTGGCTCCTCCTACACCCCTTGTTACTAGCACAATGTTTGGTGCTCAAGATACTTGCTGAATACTGAATGAGTGAATAAATGAGGACAAGGGGACAAGGGATCCCCCAGAGGGAAATTGTTTGTTTGTTTTTTTTAAAGATTTATTTATTTATGCACACAAGAGCTGGGGGTACAGGCCAGAGTCACGGAAAGTGAGAAGATTCACCAGAGACAGAGCGGGGAGCAGAACAGGCAGACTGACTGAAACACACTGCTGAGGGCAGCAGCAGGTGAGGCAGGAGAGGTCTGCTGCACCATATGGGTCCCCTACCTGCCTGGGGATCGGACTCATGCCACAGTGGCTGGGGATGCTTCATAGTATGGCACTTAACCTCTTGCACCACCAGGGAGGCCCTCAGAGGGAAATTGTTAAAGGAGTTTCAATGTGTGCAGACCCCAGGACAATTAGACCAGAAGGCCTGTTAGTAGGGCAGCCAAGGTTGCTCCCACTTTGTGGGTGCCTAAGAAGTTTTCCTGTCCTCTACTCATTGCCCCTCACCTTGCAAGGTGACAGCAGTATAACCCCGGTGGTGTCTTGTGTCATCTGATCTTACCCCAGAATCTCTAAGCTTTAGAGCATCTCTCATTTTGAGAATGAACACATATTCACCATTGTTTCCAGGTCTATTGCTCAGGAATTAAAATGCTTTTATCTTTTCTCTACTTAATTTATTGTTATGAAAAATTTCAAATCTACAGGAAAATTGAATAACACCAAGAATACCCTTCAGCTAGATTCATTTGCCAACTTGCTTTATATATCTCATTATACTTGTGTATATTTTCTTTCTTTTGCTGAGCCAATTGAAAATAAGTGATAGACCTCTGGACATTTTACCCCTAAATACTCTGTCAGGTATCTCTTAAAAAACAAAAGCGTTCTCCTACCTAATTATAATATGCTATCATGGCCAAGGCTTTTAACATAGATACAAAAATCTAACAAATATGAATATTTAAATTTCTCTAGTTGTCCCAACCATGGCCATTGTAGCATTTGTTTCCTTTTCCTTTAATATATTTAAGTTTTTTTTTAAAGATTTATTTATTTATGCATACAAGAGCTGGGGTACAGGCCAGAGTCCAGGGTGGTGAGAGGGTTCACCAGAGACAGAGTGGGGAGCAGAACAGGCGGACTGACTGAAACACACTGCTGAGGGGAGCGGTGGGTGACGCAGGAGAGGTCTGCTGAGCCCTGTGGGTCCCCTCCCTGGCCAGAGGCAGGGATCGAACTTGTGCTGCGGAGGCTGCAGTTTGCTTCATAGTGCGTTGCTTAACCCACTGCACCACCAGGGAGGCCCCAATATATTTAAGTTCTAATCCACTTATAGATATTACAACTAATTCAGCCATACTGACAAGAGTTTGCTTTTTTGAACCAACTAGTGTAACTGTGAGTCTTCATTTTTTTAACTCTAGAATCCAATAAAGAATCAAACATTGAATTCGGTTATGTCTATTTATCATTCTTTCTTGTGGAATAGTCCTCCTTTGTTGGTCTTGTCTTTGTTTAAGACTTGATCATTTTTGGAAGGTCCAGGCTGTGTGTCTCATGGAATTCCCAAGTCTGCATGGATTATTACACTGGGAGTTGAAAACAGCAATTTTCCTATTTCTTTCATTCCTTCTATATTATTTAGCTGGCATTCTTCTCTAAAGAACTGCTTTCCTTAACCACAGCCACTGCAGCATGAGTTCGATCCCTGCCTCCAGTTGGGGAGGTGACCCACGTGGCGTGGCAGACCTTTCGTGTCTCGCCTGCTGCTCCCCTCAGGAGTGTATTTCAGTTGATCTGCCTGTTCTGTTCACCGCACTGTCTCTGGTGGATCCTCTCACTCCTCTGCACCTCTGGCCTGCACCCCAGTTCTTGCATGCATAAATAAATAAATCTTAAAAAAAAATAAAATTGCTTTCCTTAGTGCTTTCTGCCCTCTCCTCCCTTTTTCTCCCCTCCCCCAATCTTTTCCATCTTCTCTTTTTGATAATTGTTCATTTCTTTTTAAATTCAATGGGTTAGAACATATTACTGTCCTCATTTATTTAGTTATTGTTGACATTCACCTTGTCCCACATTGTCTGGTATGAGCCTTTCATTTTTTTTATTAAATATATTTTTACATTACTTTTCATTTTTGTACAGTATATATTTCTCATCCCCATCACCACTTCACCCGGGCACCATCACCATAGTCCCTTGTGCTCTTCCCACCCTTGTTCCTTCCCCCTCCTCCCCTCAGGAATGTCTCAGATTTATGGTTGTCTGTTGATTTTGATTCTTTACTGTAATTGATTTTTTTTCTTCCTTAGTCCCTTGTTTCGTCTACATTCCTCAGTGTGAGCCTTTTCAAACCAGACCCCAAGTTCTTTTGATAGGACCCTATTGATATCACGTCCTCCATTTTTGACACAAGATGTTCCACGTTAGCCTCGATCTTGCCCTCCCCCCAGGCCTGCAACTGGATCTTTTTTCCATATGATTCTGGTTCCTCTCAGTGGAGAAAGGCATTTAGCAACCAACATCTGTACCCAAGGTGTGTTCATTATTTCTGTTTGCTTGCTATAGAATGTATGGAACACTTAAATAACTTTCAAAATATGAGCAAAGTCTGTTTGCATTTTGTAATTTAAGTGACAGACTGAGAAAAAAATGGTAAGAAAACATTTTTCTGTGCTTTTCCTTCTCTTTTCATAGCTAACTTTTTTCTAGACTATTATAGTCTGATCATATCATTCACGGTTGTAAGTCATTTAGAAGTTTGAACATATTACACACTTTTGTATTTTAAATTCCAACCTGACACCCTATTTCACATCTGTGGTTAAGGGGTTTAGACCACATCCTTATCGGTAGGGTAGATGGGAAAAGAGCCCAGGAACGCTCTCCTGGTTCCACCCTGATTTTTGAGATAGGGCTCAGAGGACTGGAACACTTAAAGAAGCCAGTGGCCTAGTGTAAGGACTGTGGGTGCTTGGGGGTGAGATGGGTGGCAACATGCATCTGAGTAACATTCTCCTCAGTCATATACGGTGTTGTAAACCAATATTATCTCAATAAAAAATAATAATAAAGAAGGGTCTGGTCCTCCCTGGTGGTGAAGGGGTTAAGTACCACACTGTGAAGCCATCAGGGCCAGGGATGGGACCCACATGGCACTGCAGACCTCTCCTGCCTCACCCGCCCGCTGCTCCCCTCAGCAGTGTGCTTCAGTCACCCTGCCTCTTCTGCTCTCCACTCTGTCTCTGATGACTCCTCTCACCTCCCACAACTCTGGCCTGTACCCCAGCTCTTGGATGCATAAATAAATAAATTTTTAAAAACAACAACAACAAAAAACAGATCCCAGCCTCCATGTTCGCAACCATCCCAGACCGGGTAGGAGGTTCATCATCGGTTCAAGCAGTTTCTTTGTCTTCACCGCCGTCACGCTATCCCTCACACTCCACCGCATCACACCACCACACCGGGGTCCCTGAGACTAGACGCTAGCTTTATACCCCTCCTGCTCAGCCCAGGTGCACCTACTTGCGCATGCCCACCCTAGAATGCTCGCAGCACCGCAGGTGTCCATCATCACAGTGGTGGGAGGGTGGAAAGACCTGATCGTTCTCTGACCCTATACTCCACCTGACCAGCTCAGCAAAGCCAGGCTCCCACCACCCACAGCAGAGCCCTGTGCCGCAGACAGCAGGATGGCGTCTCCTTGGTACCCTCCAGAGTCCTCCCCGCCTCACGGCTAGACCAGATGATGCCAACTGAGCTCTCCAGAGAGAGCTCTTCTCAGATTGCAATTTTGACCAACTCAAGGGAGAAACACTGTGATGGGAGGGAGGAGGTGGGAGAGAGATGCGGTAAGCAGAGGGGAGGCAGGGGAGAGGAGAGAGGTGGGGGAGCTTGAGTTGAGGTGCCATCAGAATCAGGGCTTCATCGCTCTTGTTTAACTTCTCGCCCCTTCTCACTGCTCTTTGTGCCTCCCCTTCCACTCACCCCCTGGTTGCCCCTCATCCTGCAAAGTGATTGTAGGGTAAATGGAAACTGACCAGGCTTTTCTGCCCTCCCGCCATTAGTGTCATGACGGACACCTGCGGGCCTGCATGCGTGCCCAATGGCGGCAGCTGGAGTAGGACGTGGGCACGCACGGGTGGGCGCACCTGGGCTGGAACTAGGGGATGTAGCGGCAGGAAGGCAGCACTGGAGCAGGGTTCAGGATGGTTCTGGGCAGACGGGTCAGGGAAGGAGAGTCTTGGAGCCCTCAGTGGCTTTTCGTGCTTTTATTAGTAGAGGTGGCCAGGTGCATGGCAGGCAGGGGTGCCGGGGGGCCGGGAGGCTGGCAGGCCTCCCAGCCCCCAGCGCATCTCACCCTCTCGGCTGCTTCTTCTCTCTCTGCTGCTGCTGCTACTGTCGGTCCTCGCAGTTCTGTCTGTTGGTCGATCCTCGCAGTTCTGGTGTCCTCATGACACTGCCCATTTACGCCCGTGTCCAACACAGGTGCGCCCACTTGCGCATGCCCACCCTGGAATGCTCGCAGCACCTCAGGTGTCCATCATCAGTGGTAGGAGGGTGGAAATACCTGATCAACCTTTACCCTACAGGGCCTATAAGGGTGGCGTCACAGGGCCACCATGAGCAGTAGAAGCAGCAGAGAAGCAGAGGTCAGAAAGCCTCTAGTTGGCCGGGGGCTACGCGGCCTGCCAGCATCCTGGCCTTCCCCCTCTCACCTGGCCCCACGCCTGCCATGTACCCGGTCACCTCTGATGCAGAAAGATTAATAAGAGCCTGAAAAAGCCACCGAGGGCTCCAGGACTCCTTGACCTGTCTGCCCGAATCATAGAGAACCTGCCCCGTGCCCTCCTGCCCCCACAGTGATTTTTATGGGAATGGTGTGGGGGCAGAGCTGGAGTTCACATGTCAACTCGCTGCAGTTCGGGGTGCCCTGCACCCATATGTTCTCTGGTTCCAAGAAACGTGCCGGACCCTTAGCCCTGCCATGCCGTGTTAGGTGGCCAGTTGTCTTAGTTATCGCCACCACAATGCCAAACCTCCCACAGAGGTCTTCATGGCGAAACCATGATGTCTTCTCATCACGTCTGAGAATCAACTGTGGTCAGTTGGAGGGGCTGGAGCTCAGGCTCGGTGCAGGGGCCCAGTCTGTGCCTGCTTCAACCTCCTCAGGCCTGGGGTTGTCTAGGGCGTGTCCAGTGGTGGGGGCAGAAGCACCAGAGGGCCAAGCAGAAGACACGAGCTGGCACTTTGTCATGCGTGGCCACCCTCCAAGGCTGACACAATCCCGCTGTCAAGCCCAAACGGGGGTAGCATGCATCCTCCGTGGTGAGAGGGAGTCGGCGTGACTATCTGGAGGGTAAATGGATAATTTTTCCGCCCTCCCACCTGCAGGTGTTCCGAGCATGGACACCTGTGAGCCTGCACGCAGCCTAAGTGTGCATGTGCAAGTGGGCACACCTGGGCTTAGACATGGGCCTGTAAGGGCGGCGTCACGAGGACACCAGCAGAGAGGATAAGAAGAGAGAGGCAAAGAGAGAAAGCCAGAAGCAGCAGCAGAAGCAGCCCAGAGATTGAAGATGCGCCGGGGGCTAGGAGCCTGCCAGCCTCCTTGCCTCCCGACCCCCCGCCTGCCGTGTACCTGGTCGCCTCTCATGTAAAGATGAATAAAAGCCAGAAAAAGCCACTGAGGGCTCCAGGACTCCTTTACCTGTCTGCCGGAATCATCGAGAACCCACTCCGTACCCTTCCTGGTACTACACTATCTCTGATACACTCAAGCTGACAGCCACTAAAATCTCTGGCATCACACAGCTAGTGTTTTCCATTTGTGTGTGAGAGGAACATCTGGTGATGTTTAATTCTAAGGAAGGCAGTGGGGGATTAATAGTCAGTGCTACATTATGTGACTATAGGCAGTTACACGAGGCGGAAAGGTGCCATTTTAACGCTTTTGCTTTCCGGTTCTGTTCAAAGTGAATATGAAGACTGAGGAGGAGGGAATTTTCACGTCTGTAATTGGTCTGTGTAGACAGGTCCTTGTACCAGACAGCCTGAAGAGGAACAGTCAGTCCCCTTTGCAGCCTGAGGCTGCTCATTCAATCTGGGCACCTGGGGTAGGAGGAGTCTCCAGGCTGAGAAGGAAGCCCCTCCCTTAGGGAGCTCTGAAAACAAGCGCTCTCCTCCTTCTGCTGAATTACCCAAGAAGGATTCCCTAGCAACTCAGGGCGAGAAGGGGGCTTCATTTCAGTTCTTACAGACACGTGCCTATCTGCCTATCGCAGCAAGGCTAAGGAGAAAAGCAAATAGATGTACAAACCACTTTTAAAGAACTTAAACATCCTGGACATCCATTTTGGAAAGGGAGAGAGAGAGAGAGAGGGAGGGAGGGAGGGAGAGAGGGAGAGAGGGAGAGAGGGAGAGAGAGGGAGGGAGAGAGAGAGAGAGAGAGAGAGAATGTTGTACTGGAGGCAGATGTGCTGACTATTAAAACCTCAGAGAGCTGATTGTTAAATTTACAGGAATTTTCAGGTCACTTGATGTCATGCTGAGGCCTTGAGGTCAGCCACAGCTTCCTATCTCTGCCACAGAGACTGGCATCTTGGTGTAAATGAGGACTACCTTCCCTAAAGAGCAATTGCTGACTACTTACCAGCACTGTATTACCTGCATGAAGAATAATGTTCTACCCGGTTTACTGGGGGAGTAAGAGGATGAATAATTCCCAGCCCGCTCAGGGCACCCCATAGTACCAGCTGTGTTCCTTAAGAGTCTGGACTGGAAAATGTGGTGGGCACCTGGCCTGAGTTTCCAGGCAGAGGAGTCCCTGCGCCCCCATTCCCACTCCTGTTCGGGGAGCCTGTAGGCACAGGGCAGGGCGCAGACACACGGACTGGTACACCCGTGGCTGAGGTCTTTCAAAGGGGGTCTCCTGTCTGTCCCTGGCCCGAAGTCATCAGGATGTCCTTGTCACAATGGGGTATTCACAGCTGATTCCAGGCCCCACTATGGAAACAGGCAAAAAGGAGGATGGATTTTTTTTTAACATTTATATACATTTTACATTATTTTTCATTTTTGTGTAGTGTATATTTCTCGTCCCCGTGAAAGTCCCGTCACCAATTCCCCCGTGCACCATCACCATAGTTCCTTGAGCTCTTCCCACCCGTTTTGTTCCTTCTCCCTGGGAGGACAGGTATTTTGTCTCTCATGTCACTTGGATTTAGTTTCAAGACACTGAGCACACGTTTGATCATATTTTATCTTGTCAAAGGGGTAGAAGGATAAGGGCTTCATTTTCTGCCGTAGGCAGTGTGATCTTAATCACTAAAATCAGCCGCTCCTGGATCATGTTATCAAAGAGTCTTAGTGTCAGAAGACAGGCCAGTGTCTTTAATCCACAGCCACAGCGATGGAGATGACAAGATGACAGTGAACATTTGCTAAGCATCGTTTTCAGGTCAGGCTCTGTGCTTCTCACTTATGGGCATCATCTAAGTCTTAGCGCCGTGAGTTGTTAGCATGCCTGCTTTGCAGATAGAAATCTGAGCCCTCCAGTGAAATGAGTCAGAAGGAGAAAGATAAATGGCGGATGGTGTCACTCATATGTGGACTATAAGGTAAATTAATAGTCAGATAAAGACAGGCTGAAAAACTAACCCTTGATTGTTGACTATGGACTGAAGCACCGCGGGGGCAAGGAAAGAACACAGAGGGAAGGAAGCACAGTGGCCTATGGTGGTGGAATAGGGGTGAGTTGGTGGCAGGTGCACTACGGTGGTAATACCCAACGGGGGTACCCCAATATTACCTCAGTTAAAAATAAATTGGCTATAAGATAATTTGAGCCTTGGGAGATCCCCCCACAACTTGCCTAAAGACACAGAGTTAGTGATGGAGACAGAGACTAATCTAGGCATTTCTAACTACATGTCCATGTCCCTGAAACTTCATTCTGGTTCTAGGTAAAGTTGCTTGTGTTTAGAGGGTTGTGTGTGTGTGTGTGTGTGTGTGTGTGGTGGGTATGGTGTGGGAAGAGAATGTTGGGGGGCAGGTAAGACTTTTCAGTCTAATAAGGTCTCAGTCACTCATTTTTATGGTATTTACATGGCAGATTGGAAATTAAAAGGAGCAATCTACATCGTCTGAGAAGCTCCATTAAGCTCCAGGACTCTCACCAGGTGGGAGGTGATTTTCCTACTGTACTTCCTAATAGCTAAGCAAGTCTCCAACTTGCTCAGTTGTTTTAATGATATATCCGTGTGTTGTTCCCTCCAGCTATGGCTTCTGGGGCCAAGTACCATTTCTTAGCTATCTTCGCATGCTCAGCAGTCAGTGCAGGGGTGACCCGCAGGGGCGATTCAGCAAGTGACTGAGGATACAGTGAACAGCCCTGCTTGCAATGTACAGTCAGCATTTGATTGTGTGGCTTCCCTCTTCTAAGCTTCCGTGATCAAACTCACGCTTTGACTGACAGTCTTTGTAAAATATGCTTATATGTTAAATATGGTTATTGGCAAGTTGCCATTCTGCCACTGGGGTAGCTGTTCTAACAAGTTTCTTTAGTGTGAAGTTGTGAGTCCCTTCTCCATATTTCATTTTGTGTTGACTTCAGAGTTTCGTCCTCTGAGCTAATTTTATTTCCCTAATTTTCAAGCTTGGATGAGCATCTTTTCGCTTCCCTGTACTGTCCATATGGGAAAATAATGGCCACTTCCAAGTAGCACAACGAGGAATAGATTCTATAATGTACACAGAGTGCAGGACACACAGTAGGTTTTTATAGAAACAGTTCTCTCCAGCAATGGCAAACCTTGGGCATGTGTGCTAAATCTCCCGAACCCCTCCTTCCCATGTCTGAGACAGACATTGCTAAAGAATCATCTGTAGACATAAAACATATCAGATGTTCCTATTCAACCACCACCAACAGATGAGAAGTGGCAATGCAAACCCACTTGTCATCCTCAGTAAAAACTAAGCAACGGAGCATGATTCTAGGATAATGTGCAGTGAGTAATAACCCCAGGTCCTTCCCTATTTTTAGCAAGTGCAGGAGACCAGATCCAATAAGCAGGTGTTAAATGGCCTAGAAAGATGAGAACATACGTTGCTTCAGATTTCCTGAAGACAAAAGAAAGATCCCATTTGAAGGAGAAGCAAGGGGACCTTCTGGATGGTGATACAATCTCTTTTTAAGGAACTAGAAGATGCCAGAGAGGAGGATGTTCTGATAATGTGGTCAAGCAGGAGTAGAGCTATCAAGAAATCAAATGAGATGGGGCCAGAGAAATGACCTCTGGTCATTGCATTGGGAGGCAGGGAGACTATCGGTGCTTGCAGGGGTACTTTCTGGGAACTGGTGAGGCAGAGGTCAGATGGGGAATGGGACAAAGAGATCTAGAGTAAGGAATGCAAAATGGTATGTAAACAACATCTCTGATGAGTTTTACCACAAGGAGAAACAGAGAACACTGTGTTCCTTCTTAACTACTTTTCATCTATGAGAATGCAGTGAGTAACTGATGGGGCTTTGTTCTCCTTTAGCTGCTGGGACACAGCACTAAATTTGTGATCCATGTCTAAAAGTTAGGACTCTTATTATGTTGTGTTTTTTCCACCGCTGGCTCATTTTTATGTCTCTATTCTTGGTTATCATTCTACTTTGTCTCCTACTTTTACTTAAGTTCATCTTGCTGATTATAGATACTATGTTAAGATGGCGTCAATATTTCCCAGGGACACCTGAGCCTATAAATAATTTAACAGTCTCTACAGCAAAGATTGACCTCATTACACAAGAAATCTTACTAAAACAAACTTATCTTCCATAGGATTCCCTTTATATTGACCTTTACATAGTTTCTCATTCCTAAGAGCCTAAACTCTCTTTCTTTTATCTTGTCATTTCTCTATAGACATATTTTGTTGTTGTTGCTTAAATGCTGTATGCCCTGAGTTCTAACCACCCCATCACTGAGTTGCTTGTGTTAACTCTGTTTCTCCTTTTTATCTGGCTTTTGTGAAATTAATTTCAGGTCCAGTCTTAGGAATGAGAAGGTAGAGGAAAGAAACTTCCCCTCCCCTACAAATACAAATTCTGACTCAGTATGTCTGAAGTGGAGCCTGATAGTCTGTTTCCAATACACTCTCAGGAGATGCAGATGTCCCTGGTCCATGGACTACACGTGGAGTAATAGAGATTGAGGCCCCCAGGAGCCACCTGCAGGACAATACAGTGGGCCCATCCCCCTGGGTGTCTTAAGTGGGCTTCAACTTTAGCTGATTGATCATAATCATCTGGAAGAAGTGACAGCCACCTATCCCATGCCATCCCATGCCATCCCATCTCATCCCATGCCATCCCATGCCATCCTATGCCATGCCATCCCATGCCATCTTATCTCATCCCATGCCATGCCATCCCATTCCTCTCATTCCACGCCATGCCATGCCATCCCATACCTTGCCATCCAATCCCATCTCATCCCATGCCATCCCTCTCATGCCAGGCCAGGCCATGCCATGCCATTCCAAGAGCCCACCTGGAATTGTGAGCATCTGCCCAAGAATCGAGGAGACAGGCATAGTCACAAGAATGACAAAACGTTCCAGTCTTGTTTACTTAAAAACGTGGACCAGGTTCTCTTGCGTTTCTGATGGGGTTTGTGTCAGCAATACTCGTGTATTTTTCTTCCTGTCTTTTGAGGAATTGTAAGCTTGCCGTTAAGGCCATGCTGAGCAGAGTGCTGTGACCTAGTTGCTTTGGGAGGATCTTCCAGCTAAGAACAGCTTAGTGGTGGGGGGTGGGGTAGGGGGAGGGGAGGCTGGAGGATCACCCTGCTTATTCACTGTGCAGAGAGAGCGGGCGGCATCACAGCTGGGACACCTGGCTGAAAGAATGACACGTGTCTGTCACAGAGATCTGAAAGCTAGAAAAGGTCTATCTTTCAGTGATAAGCTTTGGGGTCAGGAACTCCTTTTTTCCAGAGGCAGGACTGGCTGAGGAAGCCCAGACCAAGAGAAAGGTCCACCTGAGATGGGAATGGTGACTCCACCTTCCACCCCTTCTCAGAGCCACTGGCCCCAGCTCTGTCCTCAGAGAGCAGTGGAATTCCCCCAGAGCGCCCTCAGGCCGAGTCTCACCTAGTTAAAGCAGCTTCGCCCGGGAGGTTTGTAAACGAGTCTGGCTGTGTCACCATGGCAACACACTTACACATCTCAAATGTCAGGAGCCCAGGGGACCCGGATTTAAAAATCTCCTTTACCCAGTGGCTTCTTTAGTGATTAAAAAAGCTGATGTAGAACTCGCAGGTTGGGTGGGTCCCAGGGCAAAGGACGCCTGAGGACCTCATGTCTGTGTGTGTTTCCTCCTCTGCAGTGACTGAGAGAGCATTACAAGATTGAGGAGCAGCAGGTCCCGCTGGCCCCAGGGGACACATTATGAGCTCCTAGACACCCAGTAAGAGAAACCCAAAGGGACCAGAGAGTACACTGCCTCTCCCGCAGGGTGGGGGAGGGGGGTGGCGTAGGCAGAGGGAACACAGGGAGGCAGGAAGAGCAGAGAACACGGGGAGAAGTTGGGGGAAGGGACGGAAGCAGGCGCTCTTCTCCCTCCCTTCCCCTTCATTCATTGATTCCGCAACTCTTGGGAGGGGCCAAAGAAGCAGAGAATCGGCTCAGTCACCTCAAGTTTGGGGTCAAGCACAGGTCAAGCATCATTTCACATCACTCACTTCACTTTCCTTCTCACCTCCACACGTACTCTCCTCCCTATGGCGGATGCTTCTGACTGAGTTTTATGGAAGCAAAGCTCGAGGCAGAGATTCCCCTTCAGTGACTTCCTGACAGAGCTCTCAGGAAATACAGCAGGGCGAGCTGCTGGGGAAAGTGCTAAGAGGGTTGGGGTGTAGCTTCAGCTGGACAGATAGGGAGTTCAAGAACACTCAAGCTGCCATTTGTCCCTCCCCTTGCTGAAGGCTGACTGCCAAGACTGCCCGCAGAGTGCCTCTCCTCAGCGGAGGGTAACTCTCCAAAGGTGTGAGGCGCTTATGACATCAGCAGATGATGCTCATGGCAACAGGCTGGCTGGGGAGTGGGGGGTGGGGGTGGGGTTCCAGAAGGATAAAATTGCTGAGCGGGACACCAGTAGTTGCCACATACAATCAGTCTGGCGTGTGTTTATCACTGGAAGATACTCTGTGCTCATCTCCAAAACATTTCTGAACATCGCCCTGTGGCGAGTGCTATTTTGAGAGCTAGGAAGTTATAGCTGCGAAGAAAACAAGTCCACAGTGGGCGAAAGCTCCTCTTGGGATGTGAAGTGCTTCTTACTCTCCCAACTCCGCGGGCAAGGACCTGTCTAGCTGGTACCTGCTCTCCTCCTGGGCCAGGAGCTCTCTCCCTGAGAAGCCCAGACAACTTCACTGAGGCCCAGGGGCCAGATGCCCACAGGCAGCTGAGCTGCACACTCTCAGGGCTGCTGTCTCTCTGCTGGTCTAAGCTCAGGGCCACACGGGTGCAGTCATCTGGCTCCCAGGCTGCAGCTCCAGAGCCGTCCACCACCAGGGCAACCCCGTCCTCAGGCCCCAGACCCCCGCTCTCTGACTCTGCAGAGTGAAGTCCCACCAGCTCCTCGACTCAGACTTCCACCTCATCCTCCTCTCTGCTGTGTTACTAGCTTTCTGACTCCTGTCCTTGTCTTGGTGACGTTTGTCCCACAGTCTCCAGTTATTCCAAAGCAAACTTTGTTGGAAGTCAAGTTCACCCATAGATGCATTCCATTAGGGCATTTTTAGGGATGGAAGCAAATCAACTATGAGACACGTTGTACTAAAGAAATGGGTTTTCTCTACTTGAGATACCACCTCATACCTGTGAGAATGCCACATATCAAAAAAATTAGCAACAACAAATGCTGGTGAGGATGTGGAGAAAAAGGAACTCTCCTACACTGCTGGTGGGATGCAAACTGGTCCAACCACTATGGAAAGCTGTGTGGAGGTTCCTCAGATTACTAAAAATGGAACTCCCATATGATCCAGCAATCCCACTCCTAAGGAAGATACCCAAAAGACACAAAAACACTGATTCAAAAGAATAGCTGCACCCCTATGTTTATTGCAGCACAATTTACAATAGGTAAGACCTGGAAACAACCTAAATGCCCAAAAATAGATGACTGGATCAAGAAGATGTGGTACATATACACAAAGAATACTATTCAGCCATCAAAAAAGATAAACTAGATTCATTTGTGGCAATATGAATGGAGTTTGAAGGGATGATGCTCAGGGAAGTAAGTCAGAAGGCAAAAGGAAAATACCCGATGGTTTTCATTCCTGGGAGAATATAAGGGAACCAAATAAGGGACCAAGGAAAAGAATAATAACAATGAAAAAAGCAAAAACACAACACAACCAAAACAAAAAGACAAGGACACATCAGAAACACTTTGTGGCGTGGGGGAGGGACTGGGATGAGGGCAGAAAGAGCACAAGGGACTGAGGTGATGGTGCACTGGTGAAATGACGGTGGGAAATGGGGACCACAATTGATGTCAAATTTATATAAATTAAGGGAAAAAATTTAAAAATAAATTCAAACTTTAAATAGTTCAGATTTGAACAAGAAAAAAAAAAAAAAAAGAAATGGGTTTTCTCGGCCGAATGGTGCTAGGCATGCCATAGAAGCTTCTCTGAGGCTGAAAGCCTGTCACAACCACGCTGGATGATTCGAAGCCTGTAATGGTTGTGAAAGGTAATAAGTGAGGCTGGAGGGGCCTGTGACCGCACGCCCATTCCCAGACCTGTGCCGAGAGGCCTTTGAAGCTGCACCAATGGGACAGCTTTGATCCTCCCAGCTCCAGAGATAAAGACCAGAAGAGGAGATGGCATTAATGTTATTATTTATACTTAACGTAACTTTACATTATGGGGCCTGTTTTGTAAAGTGCTTGAGGCTCTAGTGATTTAAGTGTAATTTCACTTCTCAGCATCACTTCTAGGCAGAGGATAAAGGCTGGAGGCAGCTCTGGAAATAATCACTTTTCTCCAAGCTGGAATGTTCATTAAGCCAGGTGTAATGGGAACAGGTATTCCTTTACAGTTTGGCTTTTATGTGAAATTATGTCTTTAGTGAAAGTTGGTGTACTTGAGTGACCTAGGATGGTAGTTTTGAAGGATTTCTATCTTTCCCCCTGATTGAAAACTTACTTGGAAAACGTGTAAGTAAGTGGCAGTCACTGGCAGCTTGGAAAAGAGGCCAACGATGAAATGGCTTGGTTTGTGGTTTTGCCAAAGGGTTTCTACTAGAAAAGAAGATTCCAGGACGAAAGGATCATCCTTATCGCCAGCATTCATGGAGCACCTAAGAGAATTGTGATTTTCAAACGCGAGAGTGTGCTTTGGTATCCCCAGGAGGGCTTTTAAAAAAGGATACTGGGGTTAAGTTTCTGATTCTGAGATGGGAAATGAGAATATGTGCTTTTGTCAAGCTCCTAGCTGTTGCCGAGGTATGCAAATTACACTCCTGTGTTGAGAACCACAGCTGTAGGTTGACTCTCGATTCTGAAAACCCCCGAACAGTAAGCTTTTTCTAACTTGAAGTCATGATTTTCTTTGAGTAGAATTATTTCAATCAGCATGTTCAAGAGGTAGACCTGACGTTCTACTTGGTGATTTTCTTTGAGAAGTCCATGTATTTGGAGATAATGATACAGTTACCGAAAAGTTCAAGCGAATCACAGGGGAAGCCCATGTACTCTTCAACCGAACCTCTCTTGCAGTTAGCAGTTTACATAATTATAATACAGTGTGAAGACCAGAGAGTTGACTTTACTTCAAACCGGTGACTTTCTTTACATGGAGTGAAGGGAAGTCTTGGAGTCAGGCTGGGTAAAAGTGCTAAGCAGGAAAATGCGGATTGTTGATCTAGGCCTTTCCTCTCCTGGAAGCTGAGCACAGACACTAAGTTAAGTTTCGATTTACTGACCTGGGACTTAGCACGAATGCCGCCATCTTATCCCTAATCTGGTCACACATGCTATATCTTTTTCTATCCTTTTTTTACTTTCAACTTACTTATGTCATTATGTTGCAGTGAGTTTTTTATAGACAGTGTATAGTTGAGTCACTTTTTTTAATCTTCTCTGCTAATCCCTTTTAATTGCTGTATTTAAACCACTTATATTTAAAGTAATTATTGACATGTTAAGGTTTAATTAGTTTACTGCTTGTTCCCTCAGTTTCTTGTTACCCTATTATCTTTCTGCCCCTTTCCTTATTTGAACACGTTTGTGAGTTCCACTTTGATTTATTTATATGTATATATTTTTAGTATATCACTTTGCATGGTTTTCTTACTGGTTGTTCTAGTTATTATTGGGTCTCTCGCTCTCCCCATATATATACATATATAGACATACATACATACATACATATATATCTTTTTACTCTCCACACTTTAAAAAACTTAATTAAGTGTTCCCTCTCTAGAGGTATCGGATGGTATAATACTTTTTTATTTCATACCAATGTGATGGAAGCTAGTCGGCTATATTGATATTTACTTCTACTTTCACCCATTCTGCTCTTCTTTCCCTTCTGAAAGCCCCACCCTTCTAGTTATCTTTTTTACCTCTCTGTTTTAAGGGTTTCCACTAGTCATTCCTTAAAAGTAGGTCTACTAGCAACAGATTCTCTTCGTTTCTTTTGCCTGAGAATAGCTTTACTTCCTCTTCATTTTGTGAAACAATAAATTCATCACATGGTTGGCAGGTCTTTTATCATTTCCGGTAAGAAACCTGCTCTTGTTCAAGCTGGTGTGCTTCTACAGGTATTGGATTGTTTCTCTCCTGCTACTTTCTAAGATGTTTTTCCTTTGCCTTTAGTTTTCAGATATTTAATCATGATGTGTTTCAGTGTGGATTTTATTTGGTTTATCCAACATGGAGCTTGCTCAACTTCTTGGATCAGAAATTTTATGTCTTTCACTGAATCTGGGAAAATTTCAGTAATTATCTTTTCAGTTACTTTTTCAGGCCTATGCTCTTTCCTATTCCTCCTGGAACTTCCAGGATATAAATGTTGGGTCTTTTGTTATCTTCCCAAAGAGCTCTGAGGTGCTCTTCATTTTTCTCCTTGTCTATTTTCATAGTGACTAAGCAAATCCTTGTTCAAATAAATTGTATCATATTTCTGAGATCTAGAATTTCCATTTGTTCTTCTTATACTTTCTGTTTCTTTGCTGAAGTTTTCCCCTTTTTCATTTATTTCAAGAGAATTCTTAATTCATCATTGAAGTTTTATGATGACTCCTTAAAAATTTTTGTCAGATAATTCCATATCTGTTCTGTCTCAGTATTGAACCATTGTTGTCTCTTCTCATTCAAATTGTGGTTTCCTTGCTTCTGGAAATGATGAGTATTTTCTAATTACATCCTGGACATTTTCATTCTTAAATTAGGAGACTCTTGATCCTAACTATCTCTTTTAGCAACCAATCATGAGTTGTCACCCTGTCTAGATTTGGTATATATGTTCTTGTCCACTTTTTCTTTTTACATTTTTATCCACCAACATCTCTTATACCCCTTATCCCTTTCCTCCTTCCCTCCCCCAACTTCAGAAAACTCACTTCCTTGATTAGCTACACTAGTTTTTATAAGTATTTTGCTTTGTCAAATAGTACCACATATAAACTCTCAATCCTTCTCTTTGTCATTCTCTCTTGCTTTACTACTCATAATTTGCTCAAACTCTATCTTGCTATAAATGGCACCATTTTATATTCCCTTATGACAGAATAGCATTCCATAATATGGATAGACCACATCTTGATCCACTCCTTTACAGTGGATTAGAGTTGTTTCATGTCCTCATTCTCATACATAATGTAATAAACATTGTAGAGCATATCAACCTTTGAATTGATGGTGTCATGTTCTTTGAATAGCTATCCAAGAGTGGCAATTCTGGGTCACAATGTATTCCCATTTTGAGGGTTTTTTAGGTCAATCTAGACTGCATCTAGACTGCTTGCCAAGAGCTGCATCAGTTTATGTTCCCACCAACAGTGTAATAGGGTTCCTCTGTCTCCGCATCCCCTCTGGCATTTGCTCATGGGGTCGTTTTAATATGTGCTATTACCACAGGTGTGAGATGGTATCTCATTGTGGCTTTGATCTGAATCTCCTTTATTACAGCAATGATGGACATGTTTGCATGTGTCTGTTGGCCTTCTGGATATCCTCTTCTGGAATTATCTATTCCGATCTGCTGCCCATTTGTTAATTGGTTTGTTTGTTTGTTTTCTAGCATTAGATTATATAAGCTTTTTATGTATCTTGGATATTAACCTTTGTCAGTTGTGTAATGTGGGCTATTTTTTTAAATTCAGTAGGCTATCCTTTTCATTTGGTTATATATTCTTTGAGAGAGAAGCTATTCACTTTGAGATTATCCCAACTGTTTATTTTCCCTCTGAGTTGCCTTGCCATGGGGCTCAGTTTCTGTTCTACTTTTGTGGGCACTTTTATCAATGACAACTTTGTTTCCTGAGTCCTCTGAATTCTAATTGCTCTTTTCTTCCGGTGTTGCTGGGGCTCCCACTCCATCTCAGCTGGTGCCATTGTGGGGGTGAGAAGCGTGTCTGTGGAACATCTGGTGTTGCTCCTCCTCCGTGGTCGTGGTCGCAGGGTGAGGCAGAGCCCTGGGGAAGCAGGCTGCCTGTCCTGGGGTGAATCAGGCCCCCTCCCTCACTTCCCTTTGTGCTGTGTCGTCTGCGCTGTGGGTGGTCTGGACGCCCCACAGGAGACACAAAGAAAACCTGCACTCGCCTTACTGTGGTTCCTGGAGCTTTGGGCTGCTCAGCCAGCATCCCTCCTCTGACTTTCATTGTCTACTGAGTGATTCCCAGGGGATTTAGTTGTTTTTAGCAGGGAGAAGCAGGAAAAGGAGATTCTAATTGGAAGCTTATATATGTATATATATATAATAATAATATATCATATGCACAATATAATATGTATTATATTAGGTATACAATTATATATAACATACAATACGTATTATATATACAATTATATATAACATATAATATGTATTATATACACAATTACATAATAAAATGAACAACCATTAAATATGTTTTTGTTTGGTAAACAAAAATATTTCAAAACACAGACTCCGATAGAGGGAATGAGAAAGAATAATAACAGTAAACTAACGGTCAGTGTTCCAGGCTGAGTTATGTTCTCCCACTCCCACCCCAGAGGCGTTGACATCCCAGCTCAGTATCTGAGACAGTGACCTTATTTATAAACAGACTCACTGAAGATGTCATGAAGTCATATTGGAGTAGGCTGCACCCTTAATCCAATATGACATTACCCTTATAAGATGAGGGAAATTTAGACGCTGACAGAGGAAAGCTGCCTTGGGGTGTCCATTAATAGAAACATGGAGGCAGAAAGTGGAATGACGCATGCGTGTAAAATCCAAGGCCAGCAAGGCTAAGTCTGCTATTCCAGAAGCAGGAAGCAGGGGCTCCCTAAGAGGCCCACTGACATCTTGGTGAACCCCACTGACACCTTAACTTTGAAACTCCCGCCTCCTGAACTGTGAAGAACAAATCTGTTGCTTTAAGACACCCTGTGTATGTTCCTCTGTTGTGGCAGCCCAGGAAATAGACGTGGTTGGGGTCAGTGACCTAGTTTGCTTACACACGGGACGTTTAGAGAGACAACAGGACACGGCACATCACCAAGTCAGGACCCACCACCTAGGAAATGTTTTTATGATGGGACAGAATTGAGAGCACGATCTGGGAGGTGCTTGCTGAGTATGGCACCCCAGGGGGACCACACCGTGGGCACCCAATCTCCACTGCCTACCCTTGGTGGCTTCTCCCTGTAAGGTGATAGACTGGGAACAGACACCCCTTTTGTTTGCTGGACAGCTGTAACCCCTTAGATTCTTGCATAGCTCTAAAGCCATGAGGTTCCCCTTTCATGCAGGCATGGTTGATACCCCAGTGGCAGACTGTTCCAGAAAGCAAGTCTTTCTGTAGTTAGAGATGATTCACATGGGCCAATTTTGGCCTCGTAATTTTGGAAAGTAGCTTCAAATGAAGAAATAGGGCAGGAAAATGATCTCCCTTAGCATCTATTAAAAATAGGAGAATATATCTTCATGTCATCCTTCACATTTTTTCCCACAAGAACTTTCACTTTGCATCGTCACTTGAGAAACCAATGTGCCCAGAAGCAGGATCACTGTCTCCTGGCAGGGGGGAACCTCTTTCAATTTTATTGCTTTTTATGTCAAAATATTGGACTGAATGTGCCACAGGTATTTATACAGCTGCTGCGGAATCAGGGCATTTTTTTGTGGGTTCCAATTTGGAGGGAAGAATTCAAGGCTACAGCCCTTACTTTGGTTCAAACACTTATGCACAACTTGGATCCTATTTGGACATTTTCAGATTCATTTGGGGGAAATAGAAGAAAGCATTTAATGAGCACCTACTGTGTTCTGAGGGCGTTGCATGCTGGGTCCATTTCAGTGAAATCATCTCTGTTGTCGTCTATTGTCCTGGGGCAGAAGGATGCAAAGTGAATCACTGCAGATGGAAAAGACCAACTTAGAGGACAGTGACCCAAACACGATTTAAAAAGAACCGTATCCACCTCTGCTAGAAACCCAGAGCCCTCTCTCTGGAAGTCTTAGGGAATGAACTTTGTCTTTGGAAATACAGTAGCTCAGCGGCTCCTGGCCAAGAATGAAACCCTTGGCCTCCTTAGCGCTTTTATCCTTAGTAATGGACTCCTCAGCCCTGCCAGCTTTGAGAGCAGTGACCCCCACCCTCCCCACCCCAGGCTGGTTCCCCTGAGACTTGCATTGTTTTCAGCACTGTGATTTCCTGCCAAAAGTAATCCCACAAGCTGCATCTTGAACAACTCCAGTCCCTCCCACTCTTACTACCAACACACACCCCCAGCTTGGAAATGGAGAGAAGTTGGGACGGTGGGGACAGGGCATCATGAGCAGAAGCCCTGATGTTGATGCAACCCCAGGATCTCTCCTCAAGCAGCCCCCCATGTTGGGTTAGCAGCGCAGATGGCTGGACCACAACCCCAGGTATTTCCAGGGAACCGGGCTGGTCACACGTCATCTCTCCTCAGCTCTTTGTCATTGTGTTTATTTGAAGAATCATGACTTGGTGAGCCAGCTGGGGTGAGGTCACCTTCTCAGATTAACCGCTCAGCAAGCACCCTCCAGTGGTGATTCCAGCAGGCGATTCTCTCTCTGCTGGCTCTCAGATGACAGTTACTATTTATATGTCTCCAGAGTCTTCCAGGCTTGTCTGTGGGAACTGCGGGTGGCAGCAGGGGAAACAGGGGCTGCGAAATCCCAGAGCTGCAACTTCCAGCTGCCTGGGCCCAGCATGGTCCTACTCGATCCCCTTCCAGTCTCTTCCCCCTTCTCCCTCTCACCACCCCTCCCCAATTTGTAGATAAAAGATTTGGGGCCTTTGCATAACATTAATCTGGTTGTTGCTTTTGTGTACCTGTACATGAAACTTAAGTCAACCTGAATCACCCAGTCTTTGGAGGGGCTGAGTGGTTGAAACCTCAACATGGGAGCTTCAGGCCCCTATCAGTGAAGTCCCACTGCTCCTGAACTGGGCTGGGTGCCTGTCTGGCCACAGATGCTCCAGCCTTCCCCTCCCTCTGCCTCACCCAGATATTTCAGCCCAAATCAGCACCAGATGTCTCCTCCTCAAATACCTCCTAGGTTGTGCAACTGTCTAAATATAAAATCCCTCCTCTCTGCCTGGTAGCAGACTCACTTGCTCCCTCCCACCTGCTCCCTAGAGGAGATCGAACCATACTTTCCAATGGTCTTTCCCATTCTCTGCCCCTCCCCACCATAGTCTAAGACTTTATTTACTTGTATTGAAGTAACACTGGTTTACAACTCTGTGTGTGATGCAGAGGTATAGGGTCACACCCCCTCAGATGCATGGGCCTCACCCTACCCACTGCCAAGACCCCCTCAGCCCTCCGTCATAGCCCATGGTTTCCCACTCATTCTTTATTTTAAACATCACACTGCCTTCTGGAAAGCAGCTAGTCACATGCCAATTGCCAGATCCCAAAGCACCGTCCAAGTTCCTGTCCTTCGGAGGCCCCCTGCCATCTGCTCTGGGGTCCGCCCGCCAGTCCTATTTCCCAGCGTCTTCCTGCCTTGTCTTCCGCATGACCACTCTGTGTTGGTTTTCTTCCTAATACACTTCCGCTCCATCTGCCTCACTCTCTAGCTCCTCCTCCTGTCCCACTAGCTGGGCCTTCACCACAGTCAGTGGTAGCTGCTGCTGTTCCCTGGACTCTGCCACGGAGCCGGGCGCTGTATCAGGTTTACAATCACCTGCCCACTCGCTCCTCACACTGCCCTGTGTGGTAGGTTCTCCTACCACAGCTACAGAGGGAGAAACTGAGGCACAGAAAAATGAGCAGCCCACTTGAACCCTGGAGCCAATGGTGTTCATGACCATCCTGGAGACCGCCCTTGACTGCCTTCCCTTCCCTCTCCCTTCTCTCCAACTGCAGTGCCCCTCCTTTGGGAATCTCACGGACCCTGCACTGCAGCTTCTGCTCTCCTGCCTGGGTGATAGCCCCTTGCAGCTCCACGAACAGCCCTGATCTCTTTCTTTCTTTCTTTATGGATATTTTTAAGGACTTCTTTCTTTCTTTCCTTTTTTTTTTTTTTTTTCATGCATGCAAGGACTGGGGTACAGGCCAGAGGTGGGGTTGTGTGTGTGTGAGAAGATTCATCAGAGACAGAGCAGGGAGCAGAAGAGTCAGATCTGCTGAAATACACTGCTGAGGGGAGCAGTGGGCGAGGCAGGAGAGGTCTGCTGCACCATGTGGGTCCCCTCCCTGGCCGGGGATCAAACTCAGCCCACCGTGGCTGGCGATAGCTTGAAAGTGCTGAGATTTAACCCCTTGCACCAACAAGGGGACCCCCTTGATCTCTTTCTTGAGCTCCTAATGTGCCCCACTCTTATAACTTCCTGATGGCTTTCTCCCCACTCAGGACCCTGCAGGCCCCCAGAGAACTCATCGCCTCCTCCATCTTGCCTGCCCCATCCTGACTTACAAGGTCATCACTCAGTTACTCTGACCAGATCTTCTGTTTCCCTTGGGCCAGTCCTTCCTCCCCTCTGGCCAATCCAGATTTGGGGCTGAGCCCTCGCCACTCCTCCCAGTGGCTCTGGGGGGTGCCCTTCCTTTCCCTTGGTCTCACCTCCACTGGGCAAGAGCTGTGTCGCCAACAGTTGTTTCCATCTGCTGCTGGCTTCCGGTTCAAGCTCTCTCGAACTTACTCAATGCCCAATCCTCTCTATGAGGCAGAGTTCAAACTGCACTAACTAAAGTCCACTCAAAGCACGAGCTGGCAGACCAGACTGTAAGGTCTTTGGCTTTCTTTTTCTTTAACCCATTGTAGCGGCAGGAAAGGTGGCACTCTGGGCAGGTCCGGGATGGTTCTGGGCAGACGGGTCAAGGAAGGGAGTCTTGGAGCCCTCAGTGGCTTTTCATGCTTTTATTAGTAGAGGTGGCCAGGTGCATGGCAGGCAGGGGTGCCGGGGGGGCCGGGAGGCTGGCAGCCCTCCCAGCCCCCGGCGCATCTCACCCTCTCGGCTGCTTTGCTGCTGCTGCTCGCATTGGTCAGTACTGTCCGTCCTGTTGGTCCTCATGATGCCGCCCATTTAAGCCCGTGTCCCAGCTCAGGTGCACCCACTTGCGCACGCCCACCCTGGAATGCTCGCAGTACCGCAGGTGTCCGTCATCACAGTGGTGGGAGGGTGGAAAGACCTGATCATTCTCTGACCCTACATCCATTTAGTGCTCATCCCAACTCTAGGAAAAGGGACGGTTACCCCCGTTTTGCAGGTGGGAAACTGGCTCAGTGACTGGTCTCTGGTCACACGGCTGCTGGGCTTCGAATCCTGGCAGCTACACGCCAACACACCAACACGCAGCTCCCAACCTCTGCACCACACCCTCTCGGGCCACATTCCCCATCAAAAGTACTCAGTGGCTCCCCACGCACCCCAATAATGAGCACTTAGTTCAGGCTGGGAGCACAGCCAGGGCTTGGCGAGTGGGGGCTCCCGGCGCCTGCGCTGACCTATCGCTCACAGCTGGGGACTACCTGGGCGCTTGCTGGAATCAGGTATTCCTCATGCCTGCCCCACGCCCCAGCGGAATCTCTAGTGGGGAGAGCTCAGGAGTCCGGGTCTTAATAAGCCTTCCAGGTGATTCTTTTGTCCCAGTTGACATTTGAGAAGTCTTAGCTAGGAACAGGTGTTATGACAACATTGAATCAGAACTAAAGAAAAACTAGGAGTCTGGGCTTAGCATTAGCAGACTAATCATCACACCAGAACTGGGCCCAGGGAAGGTCCCGCCCACACAGTAAACTTGGCCTTTGGACAAAGAAGTGGTTTTATCACAAATGGTCAGGCGGTTTGTCCTGGGCTGGGCAGCTTGCGAGAGTGGTGGGGAGAGGAGGGCTGGACACGCAACTTGCTGTGCCCTCGAGGGAATCAATTGTTCACACCAGGGGCCTGTTCTCAGGCGGGGCAGTCAGGAGGGGGGGCCAGGGAGGGGACGGAGATACTGGGTCTAATCTGCTTTTATCTCAGGGAGTTAGGGCTGAGCTGCGGTCTCCTTGGTCTCCTCGTGGGGCTGCGGGACAGTGAGAACAAGCTGACAACAATAGACTTGGCCCGTGGGCCCTGGGAAAGTCCGCCCGGAGTGGCGGGGCGAAAGGCATGTTGCCTTTTGGAGGAGTGCACAGGGAGTGCCCGTCCCCAAGACCTCACCCCCAAGGGCCGTGCAACTGCAAGGACAAGAAGGCCGGATAGCCAGACGCGGGTCCACACCCCTGTGTCTCGAGAAGGACTCGTTACAGCCGCCTAGTCTCCAGGGGCCGGAGACGTTGAGCAAGTTGGAGGGAGACTGTGTGGAACTGTTACAGGGCAACCCTAATATAAAATGGGTTCCCCTCACTGGGTCCTCCTCCCGCGTGCTCAGAAGACTTTTAAAAAAGTCCCAACTCCAGGTACACGTGGCAAAAGTTATTAGCACGTTTTATTTTATGAAAGAAAGGGGAATAAAATAGTAATAACACCAAAGGAAAAAGAGAGGGATACAAATCCACAAATACCCTACCAGATCTAAGCAATGGCGCATTGAGAGCTGGCTCTGAGTCGAATGAGAGCGCTCCGAAGGCAGGGGTCTGGCTCCTCAGTCAGAGAGCGAGCCCCAGGCTCACCTCGGTTTTACAGCCAGCCTGGCTGCTCACTCCACCCTCAGGTCCCAGGGATCCACTCTTCGATAATCATCTTATGGGATTTGTGGTTCTGGAACACCGTGGTCTGGAGTGGGGTTGGCGTCCACACACCCATAATCCATTCAGGACGACCTTTCCCCCTAACACTACCAGATCTTCTGAGCAGTGGCGCGTTGAGAGCTGGTTCCGAGTCAAGGGAGATGGCTCCAAAGGAAGAGCGAGCCCAAGGCTCACCTCTCTGGTTTTACAGCCAGCCTGGCTGCTCACTCCACCCTCAGGTCCCAGGGACCCACTCTTCGATAATCATCTTATGGGATTTGTGGTTCTGGAACACTGATGGTCTGGAGTGGGGGTTGGAGTCCACACACCCATAATCCATTCAGGACGACCTTTCCCCCTAACAGAACGAGATACAGTACTCCAGACCCCGAGCCCTGTTCACGGGCCCAAGGGGCTCACTGCCCACTCATGAAGGCGTAGATCCGCAGTCACACCCTGAGTGTCCTTGGGGGCCATCAGGGTGGGGTGCCCAGGAAGTCCCAGAGTGCACGAGCAAAGCGCCAGCCTCCTGGCATGTCCGTCTGCTGCCAGGGCGGCACGGCGGCTTCGTGAGTGGTCCCCAAAGGGCCCCTGCGTGGCCAGGCCCCTGCTCTGGAGAGCGGCCGCAGGCCAGGCACCCACCTCTGCACCCTTGGGTGGCAGCGGGGGTGGGGGGAGGATGAAGTGAATGGGAAGAAGGTGCTGGCAACCCTATCGCAGATGGGGTTGGGGGGCATTGCCCCTGGTGTGGCTGTGGGTGACAGAAGTTTTAAATCTCATTTTAATTGAGGTGAAATTCCCATAATGTCAAGGTGGCACAGTCACAGCAGTGTGCAGCCACCACCTCTATCTTGGAGAAGCTTTGCGCCTCAGTCAGACAGGGCTTAGGGGCTGGGGGTGGGGGTGGCAAGGCAGAGTCCACAGCCACTGGGGCAGGGCAGGGTCTGCTGTCTGGGGGAAGAGAGCGAGGTGTGAGGAAAGGCAGGGCTCAGCTGGAGCTGGGGAGGGGTGCAGATGGGGTTAAGCTCTGAATGTGACGGGCATCTCCGGGCAAGAGAAGGAGGCACCCAGCAGAGGCTAAAAGTCCCTCCCGTTTATGGATGAGAAAAAGGGTCAGGGCAGGGGGCTGCCAGGTTCCAGCAAGGCCAAGGGGGGGGTCTCTGTTGAGACCAGAAGTTCCTTCCCTTTGGGGTGGCCTGGGGAGCCACGGCTAGGCCGTACCCTGCACATACACAGCTTCCCCGCTGTCAGGGTGGCTCAGTGGTTCTGGCGGACGGTCCTTCCTTCTCCAGTCCCCGGCCCCCCATCCTCGCCCTGCTGTGCTGGACACCACCGCTGGGGGCCAAACGCCCTGCAGACTTTGCACGGAAATGAACTTTGTGCCTTGAACAGCCACACTGGTTCCCGCGGTTCCCAGAGCCAGGACGAGGGGTTCCCTGGCCCCCATCCTGGGTTTGGAGACTCCTCTCTGGCCCTGCGGCTGCCACACCCTCCCCAGGGCTAGAAGGGCTGAGGGGCTGTGTGGCTCAGGGCCTGTCCCTCTCCCCACAGCCTGGGGACCTGCATGCTGGGAGTTCCCAGCCCAGAAGGCCCGAGCAGCCTCCCTCCCTGCAGGCTGCGCTGCCCTTGTGTGCACGCCTAGGCCAGGGGGGGTGTGTGGCTGCAGCGTGTGCCTCTGGGGTCTGGGAGTTCACCTCTGATCTCCTACAAGGGTCCCTCAGGGCTGGATGAGGAAGGAGGAGCAGCTGGGGGGCCTCTCTATGTTTTGGGAGTCTTGCCAGGTCCAGCAGCCTGTATGAGGGTAGGTTTGTTAACATACGAGGACAGAAGTATTTTTATCTAACAGCCTGTAAGCTTAACTCATCACTTCAAATAGTTAGACATGTGGCAAGCGGCTCCTCTCACCCCGAGTGCCCCACGAGCCACGGCGAGAGAAGAGAGAGAAAGAGCAGCAGCAGCAGCGACAGGGACACGGGAGGCTAGTGAGCCCGGAGACTGAGATGCTCCGGGGCTGGGAGCCTGCCCGCCCCCTGGCCCCCAGGGCCCCCACCTGCTGTGGACCTGGTCGCCTCTGATAATAAAAGCTTGAAAAAGCCACTGAGGGCTCCAGGCCTCCTCCTTGACCCCTTTGCTGGAATCATGGAGAACCTGCCCTGTGCCCTGCTGGCGCCACAGCTGTACGGTACCCTGCCAATCTCCACCACGCTTGGCTCTCAGGGCGTCCCCCTGACGCTGCCCTGACAGACACACCTGTGCCTGCCCACACCCCACGCCAGGTGCCTGCCATCAGGACCGCAGGTGCCTGTCATTGAAACTAATGGCGGGAGGGCAGAAAACTTGATGACCTTTCATTTACCTTCAATCACCATCACCATGACTGCCACGAACCCACCGCCAGCATCATCGTCACCATCAAGATTAGTCAGTCAGCTGGGCCTCCCTGGTGGCGCAGTGGGTTAAGCAACGCACTATGAAGCAAGCCGCAGCCACTGCAGCACGAGTTCAATCCCTGCTGCCGGCCAGGGAGGGGACCCATATGGTGC